>CM076578.1:1706276911-1706409640 GCA_034641835.2 Pinus albicaulis
GCAAGGGGGAGAAATGTATATTTCTTGGACATAGTGATGAATCCAAGGCTTACAAGCTCTATAATCCATCAACCAAGAAAGTAATAATCAGCAGAGATGTTCAGTTCATAGAAGAAGAAACTTGGGATGGAAGTTTAGAGAAGACATTAAGTGTGAAGACATGTATTTCACATGAAGACAAAGAGGAATTGACTACAGAAATTAACTCTGGCAACGGTGGCTCCTCCTCCACCTACACAAGCTCAACAGAGCACACCACAAGCAAGCAATAGAACAACATTTAGAAACCAAGGAAGTGCTTCTCCAAGCACACCACATGGATCATAAACTCCCTTGAGTTCAAGTGCAACTCCAAGCACATCTTCAAAAAATACAAGAAGACCAAAATTCAGAAATTTAAGTGAAATTTATGAGCAAGAAGAAGTTGATAATATGTCGGTCTGAATTATTTATTTACTTTATTTTGTCATGTTAATGACCCAATCCATTTTGAAGATGTAGTCAAAGCAGAGAAATAGATTAAAGCAATGAATGAAGAGATATGAGCAATAGAAAAGAATGAAACATGGGAGTTAGTGGACCTCCCACAAGGAAAATAATTTATTAGAGTGAAATGGGTCTATAAGAGCAAAAGAAACATTTAAGGCAAGATAGAAAAGCACAAAGTAAGGCTAGTTGTCAAAGGCTACAAGCAGCAGCAAGGAAGAGACTATGAGGAAACCTTTGCACCAATTACAAGGATGGAGATAGTGTGGACAGTGTTGTCCATAGTAGCACAACAAAAATGGAAAATTTTTCAAATGGATGTGAAGTCAACATTCTTGAATGGGGTGCTAAAAGAGGAGGTATATCTTGAACAACCTCCTGGCTATGAAACAGAAGGCCAAGAACACAAAGTGTGTAAATTGAATAAAGCTCTTTATGGGCTAAAGTAAACACCACGAGTATGGTACATCAATATTGATGCTTACCTGGTGGACAATGGGTTTGACAAGTGTGATGGTGAACCCACACTCTACATCAAATAAAATGATAGTAAAATTCTTATTGTTGTTTTGTATGTAGATGATTTGGTTTTTACAGGCAATGATGTTCCTCTCATTGTTGATTTCAAAGCAGTCATGAAAAGTGAGTTTGAAATGACTGACTTAGGTTTGTTGAGATATTTTTTGGGCATAGAAGTAAAGCAAACAGAAAAGGGGAATTTTATCTCCCAAGCAAAGTATGTTGCAAAAGTTTTAAAAAGGTTCAATATGCAGAACAACAAGCCATCATCAACTCCAAATGTCATGGGGTTGAAATTGAACAAGGAAGATTGCAGCAAGAATGTCGATCCGACATTGTACAAGAGCATGGTTGGCAGTCTAATGTATTTGACTGCAACTAGGCTTGATATAATGTATGCAATAAGCTTGATATCCAGATTCATGGAGACACCTAAGGAGACACATTGGCAAGTAGCCAAGAGAATTTTGAGGTATGTAAATGGAACAAAGGAGTATGGTGTTATATACTCCACAACTAATGATTTTAAGTTGATTGGTTACACTTACAGTGATTAGGCTAGAAGTGTTGATGACAGAAAGAGCACATTAGGGTATGTTTTTCATTTGGGATCGAGAGCCATTTCATGGGCTTCCAAGAAGTAGCCAATAGTTTCATTATCAACAACAGAAGTTGAATATGTAGGAGCAACAGCAGTAGCAGCATGTCAAGCAGTTTGGATGAGAAGGATGCTGAGAGATTTATGTCATGAGCAGGACAAAGGAACCACAATTTTCTGTGATAACAGCTTAGCAATTGCATTGTAAAAGAATTCTGTTTTCCACAAGAGAACAAAGCATATTGATGCCAAATACCATTTCATAAGGGAATTAGTTAAAAATGGTGAAATTATTTTGCAGCATTACACGTCAGAGGAACAATTTGCTGATATCCTCATAAAGCCATTGGGACAGAAAAGCTTTGTTTATCTCAAACGGTATCTGGGAATGATTGATGGCGAAAATTGTGATTAAGGGGGAGTGTTGGAAATACTCCCACCCACCGCCATGAATAAAGAGTGGTTGAAGCCCACACCTCGTTAATTTTTTTGTGCAGGGAAGGACACAACCCAGTTTTCAAATCCGAGGCGTTTTCATGCAATCCACGCAAGATCCAAAACATAGTACTCGAAGCCTTTCTCTGTGTTTAAAGTTTTTACCTGCTGTTGACTTACCTATTTGCCCACACTTCGCAGCCTGCAACATTTTCGGTTTACCACTTAACACCTTCGCCAAAATTTGTTTCCCTGCCGATGCGATATCGACGGGGCCCACCATATGCCTTACCACATTATCGATTGCCCACAAACCTTTTCATTTCCTTTATTTCTTACCTTTCCGCACTTCGCACTCCCCGTTGTTTAATTGACCGCAGTTCACAACCCGCAAGATTTATTGTTTAGCTCTTAAGCCCTTAACCAAATGTTATATTACCGCATCGTTGCCCAAACGTCGCAAAGTTTATGAATTACCTTTTAATCCGCCCGCAAGTTGTTTTATTTTATTTGCGATGCGATCGCAAAGGGCACGTGGCAAGCTTAGGAGGATAGTGCACAAAAGTGCCCGCAAGCTCAGGAGCGTAGCACTCGCAAACTAAACAATTTAAGTTGTGATGCAATATGTGCCATCGCACATCACAATCGCAAATTCTTATTTGTTCCCGAATCGCGCAAATTATAAAAGTTAAGATCGCTGGTATGTGATTTGCGATGGAGAAATGGACGCGATTTTTTTTCAGAGCTGGAACCTGTAATATTTGAAGTCCGTTGTTATGTATTTTTGTACGTTGTTTCATGTAGAAACAACAGAACATAGCGGGATGACATTTTGGTTGTTAACAATTCGATCTGCATTGAATTTCCTTAAATCTTCAGGCTTCAGCCATTTTGTATAAACGCATGTAATCTCATTTGTTTTTAGAGAGTTGAATCAAATATAGAGAAGAGTTAAATAAATTGAAAAAGATTTCCTCTCTTGTGTTTCACGCTCTTTCTGTCTGTGTATGATTTTTATTTCTGCATTGAATTCTCTATGTTGTTGGGGGAAACACATCCCTTTGCTATGTTTATTCATAATTCCCAACAAAGACTAGCATGTAAACCCTCTATATTTGATCTAAACCAGAGGTCAAATACACCTACATCTCAATCTGCATACGCTCATTTATAACAATCAATGATTCAAATAAAAAAAAAGCAATCTAAATAGGAATAACACACAAATATCAACCATTAAACCTTCGATACATGAAATACATGTAAAATCCACTCAAAACAAAGTCAAATATTTCATATCAGAGCAAGCCTAAGCATTGAACATTAATAATACAAGAGGGAGATGTGTTGGGTTGTTGGGCCCAAGCCAACTAGTGACATTGCCTCTCTAAAATATTATTTCAAAATGAGATTAACACAGCAAGTGCAAGAACCTAGACATCAACATTGATATTATAAAACTCCACAATCTTTACATAAATCAATATAGAGAGGTTTGACTCACTAATATTTCTCGTGAGCAGTATTCCAAACTTAAAACAATAAAGAAACCTAGAGACTCCATCGCTAACTTGGCTCAAGGCTAGCGTTGGAATTTAATAATAGTTACAATACATGAAAGTGCTAAAACGATGCATGCTCTATCTTGGTTTGAAACATAAATGAATGAAATTTGAACAGTCTACAATATTAGGTCAAAATGATAACAAGGTCGTCTAAAATAGGAGTGAATTGGTGCAATCTGATTGACAACTTGAACAAAGTATCCTAGAGCATTGACTTGTTGTTGAACAAATTTCTAGATGAGGAAACCAATTAGGTGTGAAAGGGTTTGAGTATGGGTCTAATTAGAGAAGTGATAGAGTGTGATGTTGTGCTCCAAGAGACCCACATGCTTCTTTTTTATTGGAAGATGTATGCATAAGTACACTTAAACCTTGGTTGCAGGACCCTTCAAGGGTTACAATACCTACAAAACTTTGATTATAAATCCTAAAATAGTGATTAATCTTTAACAATGCATTCAAAATATAGATTTCCGACATAAATTAATTATTTACTTCAAAGCCTTTAAATTGTCTAGTTTTAGCATGGTTATTCATTGTTGTATGTAAAAAAGAAATATAAGGATCTGAAACTAAGGTTTAGAAGGGGTCAAAAGAGGTGTTTTGTCAGCAAAAAGTTCCTCAATTTCTAACCCAAACACTAGCCATAGCCACATTCTCAATGGGGAGAAGATTAATTTATATGGGGAGGATAAGAGAGGGTACCTTGCTTTTATAAATTATAACCTTCAAGATTCGATGGACCTTTCTTTGTGTTTATTAGATATTTTATAGCACCAACCATCACATCCATATAAGGTCAAAGGGGTGAGACGGGCCCCAAAGAAGATTTTTTTACCACACCAAAAATCTTGTAATTTACAATTATTTTCAAGACCAAAATTGACTTTCCACCTTTTATTAATGATTTTCTCAATGTTAAAGTTTGAAATAAGCTTTTAATGAATCTTGACTCCAAGATATTGCATCAATTGACTTCCTTTATGTTGTTATTGACATGTATACAAAATTGGCACATACAATCTGTTTGTTTTGATTATCATAAGTTTGTTTTGCCAATGTTCATTATCACCTGTGAGGTAAAACAAATCCTTGAATATTCATAGTTTCTTGTAGAAATTAAAGGAAAACCTTGTCATATGAACACTATCATTAGTACAAAAGAAAGATGATGATTATTGCAGTTAAAGTAGTGCAAGTGAGACCTACTTCTTCCCAACATGCATCTAACTTGTCAATATCAATTCCCAATAGAGTAGGGCATAATTAATTTTTTTTCGAACAACAATTTGTATTATTAAACTTAGCAATATAATTCTTGGACAACATTTATCATAACAACACTCTATTGAAAATAGTTATTAGAGCATTAATTTTAAATGATCCTACTCAGAACTCTAGTGATCCATGGTTTAAATCTTTTATCCTAACTCTTAGTCATATGCGAATCATTTTTTTCAATATAATTCCATGTAACTTAGCTAAGAGAGGAATAAGAGATGTTTGTTTTTTTTTCCTTGCATTATAAATAAGAAAGACAGGTTTTTGAGTTCATGTTTTAAGGAAACAATTCTCCATTGTAGAATTAAAAAACTTATAAATGTGAAGAAAGAGAGACAAATCCTCTTTTTTAGGATTTCTGTTTCATAATTTTTTATGTCCCTAACTTATATTATACAAAACACCTAATCTAGATTCTATTTCTTTCAAAATAAAAAGCTCTTAAGTTGTTTAAGTGCTTAAATATTGTTTAAAACATTGATAGACTTAGAAATTTCATAAAACTAAATTTCAATCCCTACAAATAAAATATTATTACTTTCTGTAATTTTCCAAATTAAAATTCTAAGAAATAAATACATTTATTGTTTCTTATTTATATAATTTGTTTTCATTTTAATCAATTATTTGTAACTATTTATTCATTTTTTATTATTTTTTATTAAAATTTAAAATTATTTATCTTGCACTTTTCAAAAGCATTTCGATGATATTTAAATTATTTTAAATTTTTGTTTTATATTTATTAATAAAATATTATTAAAAAATTTAAATTAATATTAATATTAAGATTAAATAAATAATAATTTCATATAATTTGTGTTTAATATAAGAAAAACATATATAAAATTAGGCACTTTCTTTGCAAAATATAATGAATTGCAAAAAAAAATACAAATTTAATTTGAAATTATTCTTTATTTTGAAAAGAAATCATCATTATCATCACGTCCTATGCTTGAACGAAACTTTCTAATTTTCATTCCATACTATTGTGTATTTAGGACACTTGATAGTGGTGAGAACTTGGTTGGCAAAAAAAATTCTATAAAGTTAGATGTGTAGGTTAGCTGTAGGCTTGCCTTCAATCGTTAATGCAGTTTTTGGAGCTCCCCCTCGCCCTCACCCTCACCCCACAAAATCCTTGATGTTATGCCTGATCCTCAAGAAATTCAAAAAGCAGTGTTTTCCTTTTCTCGAGATAAGGCCCCTAGACCTGATGGCTTCACCGGTAGGTTTTTTAAAACCTATTGGCATCTAATAAAAGGAGATTTATGTCGAATGATCGGGTACTCCCTGAATATGTCATACATCGATGGTGGAATAAATTCAACCTTTTTAGCCTTGATACCAAAAGAACGATATTCATCCTCTTTCTCGAGATTTAGGCCAATTTCCCTCTACAACTACTCTTATAAAATTATTTCCAAAATCCTAGCCCTTAGACTGAAAGTCCTCTTGCCTCTTCTAATCTCTCCTAATCAAGGCAGCTTTATCGTGGGAAGACAAATATATGACAATATAATCTTAATCTAGGAAGCCATCGACTCAAGTTGGAGATGTGAGGAACAAGGAATGGTCATTAAACTGGATATGACCAATGCATTTGACACGGTTCAGCAAAAATTTCTCCTCGACATATTGAAGAAGATGGGATTTAAATAGACCTTCACCGGATGGATAGAGAAATTCATTTCCAGGCCTTGGATCTCTCCCATGATTAATGGTAGGGGGCCTGGGTTTTTCCAAGCATCAAGAGGTCCCTGACAAGGGTGCCCCCTCTCACCCTTTTTATATATTTTTTTCAGAGAAGCCCTTAGTCATAGCCTTGCAGCAACAAGGCTCTCACAACACATCCCAAGACTTAGATTTAAAGAAGGAATCAAAAGCATAAATCATGGGCAATTTGTTGATGATACAACTCTTCTTGGTGGAGCCTCTCTGGTCATAGCTAGAAGATTCAAATCTTATCTACACAAATTCCAAGAAGCATCTGGAGGGAAAACAAGAAATGCCAAAAGTAGAATATATGCATGGAATATCTCCCTTATAAAGGCCAAAAAAATAGAAGAAATATTGGGGTTTAAGGTAGAAATAGACTGAAAGGAATTTAAATACTTAGGAGTCCCAATTTTCTTGAAAAGGGCCAGTCCTAATGCCTGACAAGGCATGATTGACAAAATGAAAGAGAAAATAATCAATTCGGGAGGGATTTGGCTAAACCTAACAAGTCGTCTCATTCTTATCAAATCATTGTTGTCTTCTCTCCCTATCTATCAGTTTGCGGTCCTCCAAACTCCGAAGTATGACTTGCAACAGCTTGACAGTTTCATACGGAAGTTTCTATGGTAAGGAGAGAAACAAACAACAAGGAAATATCACATGGTAAACTAGAAGACTATTACAGCTCCCAGGAAACATGGAGGACTCTGAATTCGTGACCCAAGGTTAATGAACCCAACAATTGGGGCCAAATTATGGTGGGGGCTAGTCACAAAATTTGAAGAATGGTGGGCTCAAGTAATAAGAGGAAAGTATTTCAAGAAACAAGAAAAGGTAAACAAGTATATTCCAGCCACTCAAGGCTCCCCAATTTGGTGTCTTCTTCTTCCCTACCTGAGAAATGGTCTATAGTCAAATTAGAGGATAGACATGAATAACGCCCAGTGACATTTGGAAATGAATTCAAACTCTTCGATCACTGACATTTTACTAAAAATCACAACCTCTGCACAAATCGCCTTAGGATGACAAGAGGAAATGGAAAGGATGGCTTCGCCATATATCCCCGAAGACTCCAAATGAGAAAAATGAACTATTAAATCTTCTCGAGGAATGCTCTTTGTTGAGAATGCAACAAGATGATGGAGTTTAGTGAAAAGAAGTCGCCTTCACTAAGTGGGCCCGCAGGCTATTTTTGGCGCAAAGTCTATTTTTAGACTATGTCTATTTTTAGACATATGGATCATGGTCTATGAGTTGCAGGATGCTATTTATGGATGATTGGTTGAGTTGGTAAAAACAGATGGACCTCTATTTTTAGACATTGGGCGGTTTCTATTTTTAGACTGCCAGGCTAAAAATAGAACAGTCAAATATTATTAAATTTTATACACATTGACTATAAATATTATTCTATCTCTTGAGCACTGCAACATGTCAGATGTACAGGCTATGTAGCCATGGTAGAAAATAAGATAACTTTCCATGGGTTAGTTGAGCTACGTGTTGACTTCAAGCTAGAACTCATGTGGTGAGCTCAGGAGCGATGAGACAAGCAGGAGTTGTGTCTTGCCATTTATTGAACTAGTTTATTTAGTTCAACTATTAAATACATTGAAGATGAGTGGTGTGAATTAATTATTAATTAATTCACTAATTATTAACTCATAAACTAACTAAAGAATACACGCTTAACCGCAATGCATGGACAAGCTCAATACATTTTACAATAGAGGGTAAAGGGCGAAAGAGTCTACCATAAGTTGTGAAAATACTGCAAAGTAGATTTTGCACACACATTGATTATCATTAATGAGGACTATGCAAAGACAAGCCGTGTGGATTCGAACTTGGATCTAATCATTATTCATCTTGGATTGCGCAGTAGAGGCAGGCAGACTTGTGGAGGAGATTTGAACCTGTGACTTGTTCATCTTCCGTGCTAGTTTGTGTGTAGCATGTGAGATAGTGCTGAGAGCTGTGAGAGCTTTGTGCTATGTATTATTACATGTTCTCTATCATTATAATATATGTAGAATGGGGGTTTTCTAAATTGTATGCTTTCCATTGCTATACTGTATATATGGGTGTTTGATTATGTTTATTGCAAGAGTACCAGTTTTTAATCTGCAAATGATGATCAATGGCAGAAGAGATTATGTATTATGCATGAAGCTCAAATAGTGGGGATCCGATAATCTCAGAATAACTTAACTATTATTCCAAATTTCTGTTGCTTCCACTTTTAGAGATAAAATGGATAACACAATGAAGAAAACACGTTATCTTTAATGAAGAAGGCTAAAATATCCTTTTTTATATTTATTGCCCTTCCCAGGATATGGAATCGTATTTAGAAGGCAAGGGTCTTCCTATCTTCTAAAGTAAATTACTTCAACTGGTAGCTAAATCACAATAAAATCCTCACACAGGACAACGTCAAGAAAAGAGGTATAAGTGGGCCGACCAGGTGCCCTCTTTGTGAACAAGAGGAAGAAACCATAAACCATTTATTCATAAAATGATCCTACAAAAAAAAAGTCTGGAAGGAGGCTTTCGGGAAGATATTCTCCAGAATTGATTGGCCAGTAGAGACCTCCATTTTCTTCTCAACACCAAAAAAGTGGTACAAAGGCAATCTCCAAACTAAACCGAATCTGAAATGCATCCTTCAATCTTCCCATGACCTACCTACCAGTGATTTGGATAAAGAAAAATCGACTTTCAAAATGGAAAGTCACCGCGAGTTTCATGATCTCATCCTTATCCTTCTCGTTTTGTCTTAACTACCCACATCTTGAATGACTTGACTTTTAGAACAGATAAGAGACATTTCCTCAAAGTATTTAGGAAAGAAGAAAACAAAATAATGAAAGGTGGATCCTCCCGCTGAGGTTCTCACACCCAAACTATGCCACGGACGAGATAAAGAATATAAAGTAAGAACTTGACTTTTAAGAATTATATATTTCAAAGGAAACCTGGGAGGCTGGGGATGCTGTGGGTCCTCATTGATCCTACTGGAAAAAGAATATGCCCTGAGGATCGCCAGAACCAAACAACCTAGCCAGGCAAGTGGCCTTTGGCCAGGAATCACCATCAGCAAAGAGACATCCAGTGGGGGCACTGGGACCCAAGTATCCCAATCAAAACTCCGGTTCAGAAATAAAACACAAAATGCTAGAATTAATCAAATGTTAACCAAAATTAAGGAGGAAGCAAAAGAATTTGAAGGCATCAGGTACACACATGTGCTCAGAGCCCTAAACACTCAAGCAGATGAGTAGGCTAATAAAGGGTGCAAATTTCTGAAGGGTATATGCGACATTAATGGAAACGTTGACACCAAATCTATCCCCTAACCCTTCCATGCTTACTGGCACAAAGAATTGGACCTCGAACCCAGCTTTCATAGGAAAATCATGGATTAGGAAACATCATTTCTTTTGGAACATCATTTCGAAAACAGCATTGTAACAACATTGGAACATCATTTGGATGGAACAACATTTGGATGGAACAGCATTGGAAAACAAAGGAACAACATTTGGATGGAGCAACATCTGGAAAACAAAGGAACAACAATTCCTTTGGACAGAATTGGAACAACACTCGCCACAGATAGCATATGGATAGCATTCGTTATGGACATCTTTGGACCAACATGTGTGTGGCATCTGGATGACATATAAACATCATTCATTTGGGACAATAATGGGACAACAGTACCTCTGGACAACATTGGGACAGCGTACCCTCTAGACAGTATTTGGACGGTATCCTCTTCAGGACGATATCCTCTTCTAAGCACCAGTTCCCAACAGAATTGGATAAGGTAGTACCAATCTAATTTTAAATGGACAAGCAAAAATGCACATACCTCAATAACTCATTTTGTAAGCACTATAGCACACATGGGAATATAATGCACCGTAGATATAAAAAAATAAAAATAAGGCGTTTATGAAGACTACCCTATATGTAGGTAGGGACACTTTTTTCGCATTTTGGCATGAAAATGACATGATGTAATCATCCGGTTTAATGCCACGATCCAGACAAGGATTAATGAAACTACTACTATTCACTTTTTTAAAAAAGTTTAAAAAAATAAAAATAAAAAATAAAAAATAAATAAAAATTTAACCTTACTTTATTTCTATATAAAGTTGATGTAAAATTGAGGTGGAAATTGAAGGTTTTATTTATGGTGGAATTTTAGTTCCTTCTTATTAATTTGTTAATTTAAATATTATTTTATTATGCTCAAATGTAATAGTATGGTAAAAATATTTTTATATTTGATATAAAGGATATACATTTTCTTGATGGAGGTATAACACTCCCTTTGCATGCCATCAATAAAATTTGCATTAATTCTCCTCATTGATCTGGGAGCCTTCCTCTGCGCACCAAGGTGGCTATTACTTCCTCTCATGTTGAAAGCTTCAGAGTCTTAGTTAGTTGGGTTTTGCCATTTTGATCGGCCACGTGGGGGGACAAATTTTCTCTACACCAGCGAGATTCCTGTCGCATTGAGTGCAAATTGTCGCCTCTTTAAATTGCCTATGCCGGCATTTGTTCAACTAAAAAGGCACCAATTTTCCTCATTCCCACTGTTGATCTCATAACCTAGTACATTTTCCCGTCGGAGTGAACTTGGGTCACGATTTGAACTTGGGTTGAAGGCTTGTGGTTAGGAGTTGCAGGAACCCTGCTCAAGGCACGTTCCGCTCCCCACCTACAGTTAATCCTCACATCAACTGTTAACTTACTGCATATGTTTACGACAAGACTAAACATCAATGTAACCATCAACCTAACACGTTGACCTTGCGATAAGGTTTTCATATGTTTTTATGGTTGTTATATACCCGTCAGTCCTATAGTTGCAAAAACTTTAGGTTATACCTTTAATATATGCTTGCAGGGTGTCATATGGTATCTTCCTCCGCCGATATACATTGGATTGCAAACTTTGTTGTAAGGGTTTAATGTATGGTCTCGGGCCAGGGTTAGCCCTTGACCTTGGTTCATTGACTAGGGTCGAGGGTTAATCTCATTCCCCACCCCCAATTGCATAACAAATAAACTTCAAATAACCCATGAAACCTATAGGGGGTTAAGAAACATTGCAACACGATTGGTGGAGGTTTGTGTTGGTTTATGTAAGGTATCGCGCTCGAACCCCATGTAGGGCCACTCTAGCCTATAACAATTTTTGGTTGACCATGAGGAGGCCATGTGGAAGCCACTAGTTGTCCCACATGGCACTCTCTCATTAGACCACCAAAACAACATGTAAACTAATAAAACAACACCAAATCGAGCCAAAATGATTCTGCCAAGTGTCAACTAGGCATTTTCCAATGATGATCTAGTCACCCTGCCATGTCTGCATGGTCCAGTGAGGCGTACACATTGTTGACTGGGAATCCTTGCATCCCAAATCTAATTTTTTTTTTTTATGTTTCCCAATTTGAATAGAACGTGATATCGGGAGAATCCAGTGTCAGATTTGAGTGAAACAATTTGCACTAGATTTAGAACGAAGATATCCACACTTTGGTGTTGGTTTTGAGCCATTCTGAGAACTTTGAACCTTTATCATTAAACTAATCCACTGGATCAATGGAGGAGGAAGTAGCAGAAGCCTAAGGGCATATAGTTAGGATTGCCATTGATACTGAAATCTGGAAAGGTGTGGACTGATAAAGTGAATAACAAGATGAAGCTTCAAGAGAAAGACAACGTTTATGTATGAATTCCTGTGATAACGCATATGTCGTTTACGAGGCGTTGATCAATGATGTGATGTGGGTGCTTTGGATTTTAAAGACGTGTGATTCCAAATATCATCCACTGCTTTTACTTTGTGGTGCACATTGCATGGAATCCTTGTTGAATACTTCCCAACATGCATCACATTGGCTTCCATCAAAGAGTCATCTCTAGGACAACAATGATTAAATTACCTTTAGTGGTAATTTTAACTCAAATAATTCAAGAAATCCTAACTAAGGGGCTACTAATTTCCTAGTGCTAAACCTTCATGGATCGATTGACCTTTTGTACCCTCTTGTCTTTAGGTGGAAAATGGACTCAAGAACTCAGAGTGGGTTCTAAGATCACACTACACGATAAGAAACCTAGGTTTTAACAAGCAACTCCTAATCAACTAGGAAATGTTGTTGTCACACAATTTTAAAAGATAAGGGTGAATAATCCCAAGCTTACCCCAGGGTCATACCACTTCTAAGCATTAATCAGTGATTTAGATACAAAATGAACAATTTTAAATGTTTATAGTCTCTAACACACCCTACTCCAAATTATCAAAATGCAAATTAAATCCATAGATTATCATTTATATAGTAGTACACATATATTTCTTTTCTTACAAGAATTAAACATAACAGAAATGATGTTTGAATTTCAAATCCAAAGCTTCACTCAGAATTGATATGTAATACACAAATTCTTGCTATTAAATATAAATTTACAACAAATATAAATAATGATCTTATGTGAAGACTACGCAAAACACTTTAACCATTCCATTGTATCAACACATATATCTTTGATTCACATAAACTGATCCGGATCTTGGGGGGAGTCCCCCAAGATCTAAAAAATTGGAATGGATCTAACAAGATCTGCAAAATTAGAATGCCAGGAAAAAGAGAGAACACGCAACAAATAAAACCACAAATAAACTTGTTTTATTAAAACATAGAATAATTGTAGAAGTTACATTATGGTGGACAATATGTCCTTTTACAAGATGCAACTTGTTACTTATAGCATATTTTAGTTACAATACCACAGGTAAATCCATGGGTGGGTAAATACCATGGATGAATGAATACTATGGGTGAATGAATACCACGAACAGATGTAACTTACAATACCATGGCTGATAAATACCATGGATGGATATCATTTACAATACCATGGGTAAATTCCATGTGTGGATGAATACCATGGGTGGATACATACTCTGGGTGGATGAATACCATGTATAGATGTCACTTACAATACCATGGGTATATGTCGATTTCCATTTGGATCATTCCTCCCTCTTTACGAAGAAATGGTCCCCATTGTGTGAAGTTCCCTCTTGAGAAGCCTTTGTTGAATATGAAGAGCCACTGAAGAGAAGGGTTTTGTGTTGTCAACTCAAAACCATAATGAACGAAGATCCGAGGATAGAGATACCCTGTAATGCTTATGAACAACTGTGATACTGATAGTGTGCGGCCTAAAAAATGGACTTCGATGAAGTGTGGGTTTTTGGATGACCCATAACCATGACAAACAAAGATCCGAGAATTGAGATACCATGTAATGCTTGTGACCAACTGTGATGCTAACAGTGCAGCCTAACAAATGGACTTCGATGAGAAAGTTTTTGTGCGATTGACCCATAACTGTGATGACGATTGTTGTTGAAATAGCAAGTGCCTACATAGCCTTGGGTAGGAGGGCACATCTCCAAAGGGAACCCACTTTGAATGCAACTTCAGATTTAAAATGGGCATAACTCGGTCAATATAACTCAAAATATTTATTATAACTTGTTTTTTGAAATAGAATGATCATTCTGCATCTTCTCATATGGTTGAAATCGCTATCTAGAGACTCTAAAAACTCAACTTCACAATGCAACTGTCCCACTGTAACAAAATTTCTCAAAAAATAATTGATTTTAAATCAGCTATAGCTCCATCGTCTGGACTCCGATTCGACCGATTGTTTTTTTGAAATTGCGTGGATTTTTAAGGGGAGATCAGATATATAATCATTTTCTCAAATTTTGTAATGAAAAATGTAAAAAATGACAGGATATCCACCGTCCACGAAATGTCATCAGAAAAATTCTTGCAACACTACTAATTTTAAATCAACGATATCTCCCTCATCAGGACGCTAATTTGACTCATTTTTTTTTAAATTGACTATTTTTTCACAATGAATCCAGATCTAGTATATATTTCTAAAAAATTTGCACCCATATTTTTAGATATTCTCTACAAAATCGCCACCCAAAAACTTCCTGCAAAAAACGAAAAAAAACACAAAATCTTCCCGCTTTTCCCAAGAAAGTGCTCCGTGGAGGTCGTGGAACTTGCATAGAGTTTGATAAATATGGATGCAAAACATTGAAACTGAAATATGCTTCAAACTCTCATTCCGATGGATTCGTAACCTAATTCTGATACCACTAATCCGGATCTTGGAGGGAGGCCCCTAAGATCAGAAAATTGGAATGGATCTAACAAGATCTACAAAATTAGAATGTCAAAAAAAAAAGAGAACACACGGAAAATAAAACCACAAAAAAACTTTTTTTATTAAAACATAGAATAACTATAGAAGCTACATTGTGGTAAACAATCTGTCCTTTTACAAGATACGACTTGTTACTTATAACATTTTTTTAGTTACAATACCACAGGTATATTCCATGGGTGGGTAAATACCATGGGTGAATGAATACTATAGGTGAATGAATACCATGGGCAGATGTCACTTACAATACCATGGATGGTGATTACCATGGGTGGATTTCATTTACAATACCATGGGTAAATTCCATGTGTGGATGAATAGCATGGGTGGATACATACCATGGGTTAATGAATACCATGTATAGATGACACTTACAATACCATGTGCAGATAAATACCATGGGTGTAGGCAACTTTCCATTCAGATCATAAACTTCTCAAAGTTATATGTAGTCTTTACATACACAATCCATGCATCAATCAAGATCTATATAAAAACAAAGGAGTTCGAATTATGTAACATAATAATTATAAATAGTTAATAGTGCACATATCTCCTTGAAACAAATCCTTATGTTGTTAATGAATATTTGTAAACCATAAATGTTGATCATGAGCGATATGTCTCAGACCACCTACATTATTATTGTAAGATAAAGGAAGCATAGTCTTGCATTAATTTGAGACACCTCACAACAATAAATCCTGACCCTGTATTTGCAATAAATAATACAAGGCATGTGTTCTTAGACAACAAATTTATTCATTTTAAGAACAAGACTAGCATGTAAACACTCTAGATTTGATCTAAACCAAAGGTCAAATACACCTAGATCTCAATCTGCATACACTCAGTTATAACATTCAATGATTCGAATAAAATAAATAAATCTAAATAAGAATAACACACAAATATCAGCCATTAAGCCTTCGATCCGTGAAATACATGTAAACTCCACTCTAAATAAAGTCAAATTTTTCATATCAGAACAAGCCTAAGCATTATAACATTAATAATATAGGAGGGATATGTGCTGGGTTGTTGGGCCCAAGCCAACTAGCGACGTTTCCTCTCTAAAATATTATTTAAAAATGAGCTTAACACAACAAGTGCAAGAACCTAGACATCAACATTGATATTATAGAACTCCACAATCTTTACATAAATCAATATAGAGAGGTTTGACTCACTGATATTTCTCGTGAGCAGTATTCCAAACTTAAAACAATAAAGAAACCTAGAGACTCCATCGCTAACTTGGCTCAAGGCTAGTGTTGGACTTTTATAATAGTTACTATACATGAAAGTGCTAAAACGATGCATGCTTTATCTTGGTTTGAAACATAAATGAAAGAAATTTGAATGGTCTCCAATATTAGATCAAAATGATAACAAGGTCGTCTAAAATAGAGTGAACTGGTGCAATCTGATTGACGACTTGAACAAATTATCATAAAGCCTCGACTTCTTGTTGAACAAATTTCCAGATGAGGAAACCAATTAAGTGCGAAAGGGTTTGAGTAATGGTCCAATTAGAGAAGTGATAGAGTGTGATGTTGTGCTCCAAGGGACCCACGTGCTTCTTTCTTATTGGAAGATGTATACATAAGGACACTTAAACCCTGGTTGTAGGACCCTTCAAGTGTTACAAGACCTACAAAAATTTCATTAGAAACCCTAAAATAGTGATTAATCTTTAACAATGCATTCAAACTATAGATTTCCGACATAAATGAAGTATTTACCTCGAACCCTTTGAATTGTCTAGTGTTAGCATGGTAATCCATTGTTGTATGTAAAAAGGGAATATAAGGATGTGAAATTAGGGTTTAGAGGGGGTCAAAAGAGGTGTTTTGTCAGCAAAAATTTCCTCAATTTCTAACCTGAACACTAGTCATAGCCACATTCTCAATGGGGGAAAGATTAATTTATATGCGGAGGATAATAATGGGTACCTTGCTTTTATAAATTATAACATTCGAGATTCGATTGATATTTCTTTGTGTTTTTTAGATATTTTATAGCACCAACGATCACATCCATATAAGGTCAGAGGAGTCAGAAGGGCCCCAAAGAAGATTTTTTTCCCAGACCAAAAATCTTGTAATTTACAATTATTTTCAAGACCAAAATTGACTTTCCACCTTTTATTAATCATTTTCTCAATGTGAAAGTTTGAAATGAGCTTTTAATGAATTTTGACTCCAAGATATTTGCATGAAGTAACTTCCTTTATGTTGTTATTGACATGTATACAAAACTGACACATACAATTTGTTTGTTTTTATTATCATAAGTTTTGTTCTGCCAATGTTCATTATCACTCGTGAGGTAAAACAATTCCTTGAATATTCATAGTTGCTTGTCGAAATTAAAGGAACACCTTGTCATAAGAACACTATCATTAGTACAAAAGAAAGATGATGATTATTGCAGTTAAATTAGTGCGAGTGCGACCTAATTCTTCCCAACATGCATCTAACTTTTCAATATAATTTCCCAAGAGAGTAGGGCATACAAGGAAACTTTGCTTATCTCATACATTATAATTAATTTCTTTCGCCCAACAATTTGTATTATTAAACTTAGCAATATAATTCTTGGACAACATTTATCATAACAACACTCTATTGAAAATAGTTGTTAGTGCATTCATTTTAGATAACCCTACTCGGAACTCTAGTGATCCATGGTTTAAACCTTTTATCCTAACTTTTAGTCATATGCAAATAATTTTTTTCAATATAATTCCATGTAACTTGGCTAAGAGAAGAATAATCATAATCATAATACAAATAGAGATGTTTTTTTTTCCTTGCATTATAAATAAGAAAGATGGGTTTTTGAGTTCATGTTTTAAGGAAACAATTCTCCATTGTAGAATTAAAATACTTATAAATGTGAAGGAAGAGAGACCAATCCTCTCTTTTTAGGATTTTTGTTTCATAAATTTTGATGTCCCTAACTTATCTTTTACAAAACATCTAATCCAGATTTTATTTCTTTACAAATAAAAACCTCTTAAGTTGTGTAAGTGCTTAAATAATGTCTGAAACATTAATAGACTTTCAAATTTTATAAAACTAAAATTCAATCCCTACAAATAAAATACCATTACTTTATCTAATTTTCCAAATTAAAATTCCAAGAAATAAGTACTTTTATTTAGATAATGTGTTTTCATTTGAATCAATAATTTGTAACTATTGATTCAATTATTTGATTAAAATTTAAAATTATTTATTTTAGACTTTTCAAAACATTTCGATGATTTTTAAATTATTTTAAATTTTTGTTTTATATTTATTAATAAAATATTATTAAAAATTGTAATATCAATATTAAATAAATAATAATTTAATATAATTTGTGTTTAATATAAGAAAAACATATATAAAATTTGGCACTCTTTGCAAAATATTATGAATTTATAAATATATTAATTAAAAAAAAATTACAAATTTAATTTGCATTCCATATTGCTGTGTATTCAGGAAACTTGATAGTGGTAGTGAGACCTTTGTTGGCAATATTGCCGCCAAAAGTTCTGCTAGGTCAGCTGCAGGCCTGCCTTCAATTGTTGGCGTAGTTATTGGAGCTCACCCTCACCCCGCCTTAGTTTTGGATAGTCACAAGCATCAAGTGTTTTTAGCAACATTAAATGTTTTGCGCCAGAGAACTCTACTATCTCATCCCATTTCTTAACATTCAAACTCCTCAGCTTCTTCAGTTGCCCCAACCCTGGAATGCTCGGCAATTTTTTGCATTCAGAAACATTTAATATCTCCAAAGATATCAACATCTCAAGATTTGGCAGCTCCTCTACTCTTACACACCCAGAGATGTACAAACATTGAAGTTTTGAAAGACCACAAAGCCTGCTTATTTGTGTCAATTTCGTACTTCGATGAAGTGTGGGTTTGTGGATTAACCATAACCATGAAAAATGGAGATCCGAGTATAGAGATACCATATAATACTTGTGACCAACTGTGATGCTAATAGTGCGACTTAAAAAATGGACTTCAATGAGAAAGGTTTTGTGCGGTTGACCCATAACTGTGATGACGATTGTTGATGAAGTAGCAGGTACCTACATAGCCTCGAGTAGGAGGACATGTCTCCAAAGGGAACCCATTCTAAATGCAACTTCAAATTTAAAATGGGCATAACTCGATCAATATAACTCGGAATCTTTATTATAACTATTTTTGGAAATAGAATGATCATTCTGCATCTTCTTATATGGTTAAAATCGCTATTTGGAGACACTAGAAACTCAACTTCACAATGCAATTGTCCCGCTGTCACAGAATTTCTCAAAAAATAATTGATTTTAAATCAACTATAACTCCATCGTCTGGACTCCAATTCAACCGATTGTTTTTTTGAAATTGGGTGGACTTTTAAGGGGAGATCAGATCAATAATCATTTTCTCAAATTTTGTAATGAAAAATGCAAAAAATGACAGGATAGCCACCATCCATGAAATGTCGTCAGAAAAATTCCTGCAACACTAGTGATTTTAAATCAGCGGTATCTCCCTCATCAGGATGCCAATTAGACTCTTTTTTTTTAAATTAGCTATTTTTTCACAAGGAATCCAAATCTGCTATTTATTTCTAAAAATTTTGCACCAATATTTTCAAATTTTCTCTACAAAATCGTCGCCCAAAAAATTCCTGCAAAAAATGAAAAAAACAAAAAATCTTTCAGCTTTTCCTAAGAAAATGCTTCGTTGAGGTCGGGGAACTTGCATGCAGTTTGCTAAGGATGGATGGAAAACATTAAAACTAAAATATGCTTCAAAATCTCATTCTGATGGATTCGTAACCTAAATCTGATACCACTAATCCAGATCTTGGGGGGAGGCCCCCAAGATCTAAAAAATTGGAATGGATTTGACAAGATCTGCAAAATTAGAATGTAAAAAAAAAAAAAAAACACACATCAAATAAAACCACAAATAAACTTGTTTTATTAAAACATAGAATAACTATAAAAGCTACATTGCGGTGGACAATCTGTCCTTTTACACGATGTGACTTGTTACTAATAACATTTTTTTAGTTACAATACCACAAGTAAGTTCCATGGGTGGGTAAATACCATGGGTGAATGAATATTATGGGTGAATGAATACCATGTGCAAATGTCACTTACAATACCATGGATGGTGAATACCATGGGTGGATGTCATTTGCAATACCATGGGTAAATTTCATGTGTGGACGAATACCATGGGAAGATACATACCATGGGTTTATGAATACCATGTATAGGTGACACTTACAATACCATGTGCAGATAAATACCATGGGTGTAGGCAACTTTCCATTCAGATCATAAACTTCTCAAAGTTATATGTAGTCTTCACATACACAATCAATGCATCCATCGAAATCTATATAAAAACAAAGGAGTTCGAATTATGTAACATAATAATTATAACTAGTTAAGAGTGCACATATCTCCTTGAAACAAATCCTTATGTTGTTAACAAATATTTGTAAACCATAAATGCTGATCATGAGTGATATGTCTTTCACCACCTACATTATTATTGTAAGATAAAGGAAACATAGTATCGCATTAATCCGAAACACCTCGCAACAATAAATCCTGACCCTATATTTGCAATAAATCATACAAGGCATGTGTTCTTAGACAACAAAGTTATTCATTTTAATAACAAGACTAGCATGTAAACACTCTAGAATTGATCTAAACCAGAGGTCAAATACACCTAGATCTCAATCTGCATACACTCAGTTATAACATTCAATGATTCGAATAAAAAAAAAGAAATCTAAATAGGAATAACACACAAATATCAGCCATTAAACCTTCGATCCGTGAAATACATGTAAACTCCACTCTAAATAAAGTCAATTTTTTCATATCAGAACAAGCCTAAGCATTAGAACATTAATAATATAGGAGGGATATGTGTTGGGTTGTTGGGCCCAAGCCAACTAGCGACGTTGCCTCTCTAAAATATTATTTCAAAATGAGCTTAACACAGCAAGTGCAAGAACCTAGACATCAACATTGATATTATAAAACTCCACAATCTTTACATAAATCAATATAGAGAGGTTTGACTCACTGATATTTCTCATGAGCAGTATTCCAAACTTAAAACAATAAAGAAACCTAGAGACTCCATCGCTAACTTGGCTCAAGGCTAGCGTTAGACTTTTATAATAATTACAATACATGAAAGTGCTAAAATGATACATGCTTTATCTTGGTTTGAAACATAAATGAAAGAAATTTGAACGATCTCCAATATTAGATCAAAATGATAACAAGGCCATCTAAAATAGGATTGAACTGGTGCAGTCTGATTGACGACTTGAACAAAGTATCCTAGAGCCTCGACTTCTTGTTGAACAAATTTCCAAATGAGGAAACCAGTTAGGTGCGAAAGGGTTTGCGTAATGGTCCAATTAGAGAAGTGATAGAGTGTGATGTTTTGCTCCAAGGGACCCACCTGCTTCTTTCTTATTGGTAGATGTATACATAAGGACACTTAAACCTTGGTCACAGGACCCTTCAAGAGTTACAAGACCTACAAAAATTTCATTAGAAACCCTAAAATAGTGATTAATCTTTAACAATGCATTCAAACTATAGATTTCCGACATAAATGAAGTATTTACCTCGAACCCTTTGAATTGTCTAGGGTTAACACAATAATCCATTGTTGTATGTAAAAAGGGAATATAAGGATGTGAAATTAGGGTTTATAGGGGGTCAAAAGAGGTGTTTTGTCAAAAAGAATTAAACAAAAAAAGGAAGTAAAATTAGGGTTTATAGGGGTCAAAAGAGGTGTTTTGTGAGCAAAAAGTTCTTCAATTTCTAACCCGAACACTAGTCATAGCCACATTCTCAATGGGGAAAGACTAATTTATATGGGGAGCATAAGAAAGGGTACCTTTCTTTGTGTTTTTTAGATATTTTATAGCACCGACAATCACATCCATATAAGGTCAGAGGAGTGAGAAGGGCCCCAAAGAAGATATTTTTACCACACGAAAATTCTTGTAATTTATAATTATTTTCAAGACCAAAATTGACTTTCCACCTTTTATTAATCATTTTCTCAATGTTAAAGTTTGAAATAATATTTTAATGAATTTTAACTCCAAGGTATTTGCATGAAGTAACTTCCTTTATGTTGTTATTTACATGTATACAAAACTGGCACATAAAATTTGTTTGTTTTGATCATCATAAGTTTTGTTCTGCCAATGTTCATTATCACCCGTGAGGTAAAACAAATACTTGAATATTCATAGTTGCTTGTCGAAATTAAAGAAACACCTTGTCATAAGAACATTATCATTAGTACAAAAGAAAGATGATGATTATTACAGTTAAATTAGTGCGAGGGCGACCTACTTCTTCCCAACATGCATCTAACTTCTCAATATAACTGCCCAAGAGAGTAGGGCATACAAGGCAACTTTGCTTATCTCATACATTATAATTAATTTCTTTTGACCAACAATTTGTGTTATTAAACTTAGCAATATAATTCTTAGACAACATTTATCATAACAACACTCTGTTGAAAATAGTTATTAGTGCATTCATTTTAGATGATCCTACTCGGAACTCTAGTGATCCATGGTTTAAACCTTTTATCCTAACTTTTAGTCATATGCGAATCATTTTTTTCAATGTAATTCCATGTAACTTAGCTAAGAGAAGAATAATAATAATCATAATACAAATAGAGATGTTTTTCTTTTTTCCTTGCATTATAAATAAGAAAAAGAAAGATGGGTTTTTGAGTTCATGTTTTAGGGAAACAATTCTCCATTGTAGAATTAAAAAACTTATAATGTGAAAGAAGAAAGACAAATCCTCTCTCCTCTCTTTTTAGGATTTTTGTTTCATAAATTTTGATGTCCCTAACTTTTTACTAAACATCTAATCTGGATACTATTTCTTTCAAAATAAAGACCTAGAAATAAAGACCTCTTAAGTTGTGTAAGTACTTAATTAATGTTTTAGACATTAATAGACTTAGAAATTTTATAAAACTAAATTTCAATCCCTACAAATAAAATATTATTACTTTATCTAATTTTCCAAATTAAAATTCCAAGAAATAAATACTCTTATAATTTGTTTTCATTTTAATAAATAATTTATAACTATTTATTCAATTATTTTATTAAAATTTAAAATTATTTATTTTAGACTTTTCAAAACATTTCAATGATTTTTAAATTATTTTAAATTTTTGTTTCATATTTATTAATAGAATATTATTAAAATTATAATATTAATATTAAATAAATAATAATTTAATATAATTTGTGTTTAATATAAGAAAAACATATATAAAATTTGGCACTCTCTTTGCAAAATATTATGAATTTAAAGAAAGAAATTAACCAAAAAAAATTATAATAATTAATTTTGCATTCCATATTGCGTTTAAAGGAAACTTGATAGTGTAAGTGAAACCTTCGTTGGCATATGTTGCGGGCAAAAGTTCTGCTGTGTAGGTTAGTTGTAGACCTGCCTTCAATCATTGCCGCAATTGTTACCCCACCTTAGTTTTGGACAGCCACGAGCGTCAAGTGTCTTTAGCAACATTAAATGTTTTGCGCCGGACAGCTCTACTATCTCATCGCATTTACTAACATCCAGACTCCTCAGCTTCTTCAGTTGCCCCAACCCTGGAATGCTCCGCGGTTTTTTGCATTCAGAAACATTTAATATCTCCAAAGATATCAACATCTCAGGATTTGGCAGCTCCTCTACTCTTACACACCCAAAGATGTGCAGACATTGAAGTTTCGAAAGACCACAAAGCCCTCCTATTTGTGTCAATTTCATACAATCCTTCAAGTACAGGCTCTGAAGGTTTTGGCAAACACACCTGGAAAAGAATACCTCTGATGTGTCTGTATGCCCTTGAGCGCAAACAAACATTTGGACTCCAACTTATTCAACTCTCTTTCTTCTTCAATCTTTTTAAATGGCAGTTCCAACAACGGACAATCATCCACCTCTAAATATAGAAGATTGTTATCTTCAGAAATGCTAGTGGTAAGTGTTCTATCTTACAGCAGCTGAGGCGCAACCTTTCCAACTGAGTCAAAGGTAGAAAGTGATCGTGCAAGTACTTAAATCTAGTTACTCCCAGGAGGAACAAATCTTTCAAGTTCTTGAGGTAAGATCCTGGAGGCAGCACTTCCAACGAATCGTTGCCTATTTTCAAAGCTTCTAAATTGCATAGGTTCCCAATCCAGCTGGGCAATTCTTTTAAGTTAGTTCCAGACGTGTAATTCTTTCAAGGACCGTTGATGTTCGAGCTGAGGTGGCAATTCTGTCACATTACGACAATGTGTTATATCCAAGTTTTCCAAGCTCTTAATATTTCCAAGCATGGTGCGGGAGAAGGTCAAACGACTGCATCCATTCAAAACTAGACTTTTGAGTTGAGTTAAATTCCCAAAAGATTCTGGAAGCATCGCCAATCTTTGAGCACCATCTAATTTAATGTGCTGGAGGCGTGTTAGCCTTCCAAAAGAATCAGGCAGCGATATCATTTGGCTAAAGTTCCATAAGTATTAGTATTTCAAGGATGCCAGTTCAAAAATTCTTCGGGCAAACTTTTGAGCATGTCTCCAGCCTCTGATATGCTAATCTTTTCAAGGTACTTCAACTGTCCTATGGACTTGGGAAACTTTGAAAATGAGGAATCAGTCCAGATATGTAGCTCTCGCAATTGAAGAGGAGCCTGCAATTAATGTTTGGCATTTCATGATGATTTTTGCGTACAAAATGAAATGAAGTTGGGAAAGAAAAATGAGCATACCCTTTGCCACCACAGTGATTCCAACTTGTGCCCGGCCACTTCTAAAACTCGTAGGTTCTCCATTGGTATCCAAGAAGGCAAGTAAGATTATGGACACTTATACCAACGCAGCCATCCGAGATTTGGTGACTGCGCTTTCATCAATATGCATTTTAAATAACGTCCTTTAGTTGCAACAAATTCCAAATTCGAAATAATTTTGAAGAGATTTCTGATCCGTAACGCCTTTTCCCTCCCTCCTAGAAAAACACATCCTAATCCACAAACAACCATCGTGATCCCGCGAATCTCGCGTCATTATCTGCTAGCATATGAAAGTTGAAATATATTTATTATGAACTTTAAATATTCAAATTTAACATGAATACGGATGTTTCAATAATTGAAACATTTACAGGTGAGGATTTCTCCAGCAAATCATGAATGTCTTGGGTGGATTGCTGCCAAAGACGACGGGTATCTAATCCCTGCGCAATATTTCTGCCCAGATCACGAATGTAATCATGCATTCTTATACTATTTTCTGCGTCCACTTCCAACAAGCACTTGTCCTGTAGATTTTTGAACCCCCGCAAACCCCATATTCTTATAGCAGCATCTCTTTTTTCTCCTATGAAAAATGAAGCAATGTCTAAAAATATTTGCTAATCATCTATAATGAGTGACTCGTAACTTACTTATACTTTTCTGTATCAGTGCTAGGCAATATCTTGTGAAGTTCATCCAGTGTAGCTTCCCAGTAACATTCACTTTGTCCACAAACAAGGGCCCCGAATACTTTCAGCGACAATGGCAACCCATTGTTGGGGTTCCCATGTTTTGGCAGATTTGACAATACCAAAAGATGAGACAACATCAAACCACTTTGGGGCCCTAGGATCTAGCCCTCCTGGACCCGGAGAGGGATCTCTCCAAATAGAGCAAAGAATGATAAATCTTTGAAAGCTCAGATTGAAATGTTAGGCTAGTTATGAAGCACAAAAGGAGGTTTTAAAATGATTTGGTTGGTTGGTTGCTGGGTTGGTTAGGAGATCATAGGCTGAGAAAGAAATGGGAGAAAAAGAACAAAGCATCAGGATGTTTCAGCAAGGAGGATGGGTCAAGAAAGTGCCATCCATTGGGCTATGGAGTCATAAAAGGGAATTACTTGCATCCACTAGCCAAGGCTTTCAAAGGGCAAGTCATCTACACTAAAGGATCTCTTATGCAGATGATGGAATGGAACATTAAGGAGGGAAAGTGGAAGAAGGAAAGACAACCAAATTTCTGTCTATAGATCAGGTCAGAGGTCATTTAACTCCAGACCTGCTTGGACATACTCAAAGGCAGCCCTCAAAGAGGGACAAAGGGGTCGCTTATATATCAGACCAGAGGTCATTTAACTCCAGGTCTGCTTTAGCAACTCCAAGGGAAAAACAGAGATAAGATAAACAAAGGGATCTTAGAAAGGTAATTGGACATGCAAGGATCTAGTGGACGGGGCTAACACTCATCCCGGTGTTCCCAAACCTTCCGGCTTAAACCTCTAACCAGTAAGAACATCTAAGAACTGATTCAACCAATTCATACATCAGAGAGCAGGCAATAACATCCACTACACTGGTTAAATTGACTGAAATCAATTCTTAGATAAAACATTTAGCAGAAAGCATTGAAGGCAAGGCGAGCAGAGAGCATAGGTCACCTAACAAGGGTGAATCCTATACCATTATTCTGATGCAAGCCCAGAAGAACAATGAAACAATATGGAAATGCATTAAACGGAGTAAGAAGAATATCACCAATAGTAATAGACCAGGATCCTATCAAATGTGCTTTGATTAATTGATGCGAAACGAGTCATGTACAATAAGCTCAATGGCTAATACAGTCCAGACTTCTCCTCCCAGCCTATTACATACAACTACTCTGCTACTCCCTCCAACGACTGTTCTAACAGTCAAGAATGAATCTCTCTAACAGCAAGACCCCAACAGCTGAACAACAACAACAACCTTTACATTATGTTCTCGGGGATTTCTTATAGGAGAAGCGGAAGAAACAGAGGTAGATGAACATTGAATTGATCTCATTAAGACAGAACGGTGGAAGTGTTTGCGCCCATACTGCTTAATGGTAGAATGCAGCGCTGTATGTACTATGTGGAATGGCTCAGAGATCTCTATCGGGTCGATTTTGACCTCTGATGTTCATTTGGAGTCCTTCAACTGTCAGGAGCTCTGTGCTGCCATTTTGAAATGAATGAACTGGGTGGAAGGTCTGCAGGTCGCTCCATCCCTCCTAACTGCTGCCTGACTGTCTTAAATGGGTTTCAGACAGTGCAATTAATCTTTTCAGGGCTCAAGGAGGCATGGTGATTTGCTGTAGGAAGGTGTACTTTTGGAGTAAACGCGCTCTGCTATTAGGTGGCACAGTTATGACTTGCTGGTGCGCTCTCAGTCTTCAAACCGAGCCTCAATTCTTTGATCACGGGATTAGCGCTTCAAATATTCAATTACAGGCTCAAATCCCTTCTAATCCGGTCTCTGCTGCTTTGCTGGCTGAAATGACCTCCCTGTGTTGTCTGCGCTGTAAAATAAACATATTATGAACCGGGCAGTGGTGGAGAAATGCGGTGGAGGTGGAGAGATGGTGGAGCGATGGAGAAATAGTGTAAATAGCGGAGAGGAGCAGAGAAATGAACGCACAGTGTAAAAATTCAACGGTCGACCTTTGGGGGAAATACAAAGGAAATGGAAGAAAAACAATGAAGCGGAGGGGCGGACGTGGGACCCGGCAGAGGCGGAGGGCGATCAGATCCTGAGCGTTGGATTTGCACGGGAAATGGACGGCGGAGATCTAATCGGAACAATCGCAATCGGAGACTGAAGCGAGAGGCAATCGCAACACACATTCCAAAAGTTCCGATTGCGACTTGGAGAGATGTTGCGACTAAACACCAACCGTCGGATCTGGGATCAGATCGACGGTCCACATTTAATCGGAGGGAGATGGAGAAGGGCGGCGGAGCGGAAGGCGATTAAACCTGAGCCGTCAGATCTGGAAAGGATGGACGACTAGGATTCAATCGGGCAATCGCAATCGGGGGGGGACAGAAAAGACACACATTGAAACTTCCGATTGCGATTGGGCGGAAGAAGCGATGACCGTTGGATCTGGGAGGAAACGGACGGACGAGATCAAATCGGAGCAATCGCAATCGGGGACGGGAAGATAGGACATGCGATTGCGATCGTGAGATCGGAGCGCCGGGCTGAGCGCCGACCGTTGGATCGCGGATCAGATCAACGGCTCACGCAACGGGAGAGTGGCGACCAGGGGTCGCGGTGACCTGCCGGACCGAAGAGGATGACTACCAGATTAAACGGGAGACAAAGTGGGGGAAGGTCACGATTGCGACCGGGAAGGCCGCATTGTCGACCGTTGATCTCGAGTCCGCATCGACGTTCGATGTGCAACTTGAGGCGGTGCTGCATCGGGACGGAGAAGGACTTGCGATCAATCGGGGGTTACAACATGAGAGCTGCGATTGCGATTGGGCGAGAGGCTGCGATTAGCGCTCAGCCGTTCGATCGAAGCAGATCAACGGTGGAGAAGGTATCACCAGACTTAACGTTATAACAAATCGCATCGGAGCTTTTACGATGTTTACAAAGGATTGCACCCGCCCGACGGTTCCGATTGCGATTGGCCCCCAAGGCTTAAGCGCTTGGTCTTGGGTGACGGACATATGTGGGGAAGTGGTTGAAGGGGCTTGCGGTAGAGGGGCTAAGCCCTATTATATGGTCAGAAAGTGGGTTTTGGCCCATCTTAATGGATTTTGAAGGTTGGGAAGGGGAACGATAGAGAAATAAAGGGGGAAGAAGGTCAGCAAAGGTTAGGGGGGGACTTTAAAGGGGGTTTTAGGGGGAAATGAAGGGTAAGAAGGGAAATAGAAGGGGAAGACAAGGGGGATGAAATAGAGGCTAATCGGGGGTGAAATAAGAGGGAAAAGGGGGCCTTCGGGCATTTCTTCGTAGCAGAGAGGCTTTATAAGGGAAATCAGCAGAGGGGATATTATCAAAGGGCAAAGGCACAAGGAGGCTTCAAGGAGACTGTGTTTTCAGAGGAAATGCATTCCTTGAAGACTCAACAATGATTTAGCCCCCTATTTGCTTGTCAAAAATTTCATAGGGGGGCTAACAGTGGCTCCACATGGAGATGGCTTCTTCTTGAAGGAGTCAAGAATTCAGAAATTGATCTCTTGGTGTAGGCCAGGTGCCTACTGCTTGAACCATCCATCTATTGCTTTGATCTGCTACCACAAGCTATGAAGACAACATATCAGCAGAAACACTTCTCATACAACTACCTACCCACACTATAGTTCTATCATTTTTTCTTTTGGGTGCATTTGGACTTGCAGACCCTTTTACATCATTCATTTACAAACAGGAAAAAATAAACCTATTCTACTTCTACCCTTATTACTCCATGAGACCAGATTAGACTGTTGGTCTCACATGTTTTTCTACCTACACTACTACCTGCTAGGATTAGACTGTCTAGCAGGTTTCTTCTCTACATTCTAGGACAGAAATTGAACCAACTAACTTCGTGCTCTTAGACTGAACTTTATTGAGCTTTCCTACCTACCCTACTCTAACTGGGAAACTCTGATGCTTTAGGTGATGCAGTAATGCCAATGCAGCCAGTCAAGTAATAGCAAAAAAGGATATAAGCACTGACTGCCTGTCAGAGATAACCACAGGGTGCTCTGCATGTGGTCCTTCAAAACTGAAGTCACCATCAGCGGTGACCAAATCTGATGTATTTGGCTCTTGCAAAGGATTGATGCTTGAGGAGTTGATTGAATGAAGGCCTCCATGTATTCTGCCACGGGATCAACAAAATCACGATGTAAACTTTTTCCTTCAAAGCCTACCATGATTGATAGGCTATCTGCATCCTGGGCAACTTCAATCTCTGCATCTGCAGTGAGGCCTTTGTAATTACACTCCTCCTCTTCCTGATTGGGAGTATTTGGCATATGGGCATCAACCAGGAATACCTCCTCCTCGTTTGGATCAAGACAAAGATGTCCGCGGGAAAGGAGATCTACCTCATATTCACTGCAGCCTGAGCTAGAGGGCTCATCATATTCGACAACGCTGTCCTCTAGCAACGTAGGCCAGTTCTGCTGGAACTCTGTGAAAAAAATAACATATTCTTGAGCGGGGGCTTCCTTGATTACCTTAATCCCTTCGGGAGAAGGCTCCGGGCATTCATTCCGCTCAAGATTTTCTTCATCTCTTTCTTCCTCGTCCTCTGTGCCGAAGAGCTGCTGGCTTCTGTCCACTTGGAAATTATAACTGATGTTTGGATATAAAATAGAGAGAAGATTCAGTGAATCCTCGTCTACCATCATGCTTTCAACGCCTTCTCCATCAATATTGTAGATGGCCTACATTAGCTCATCGCTTTCCTGAAGTTGATGGTCGTGATCTTCCTCCCATGAATCTTCTGAAGATGTCCCTGCAAGCTCAGTTTCCCTTTGGAAAAAAATATCATCAGACAGATCAACATCAAAGAAATCATAATTACAAGCATCGTCACCCATCAAGTCTTCAGGACTCTCAGTAAGTCTCTCTACAAAATAGTCTGCAAGTTCATTTTCTGGTTCAGGCTTTGTTTCCTCATACATGCTTTGCATGTAACTCCTGTCTTGCAGTGATCTAATTTGTCCCTTATGAGGACAAGGGGCAGGTCTTTCCCAATCATCCTCTCTGGTTTCAACCTCATATTCTGGCTCTTTTACATTTAGCAAGGAGTAGGCAGTCTCTATCAGTCTTTCCAGCTTGTTCTCTAAAGAGATCTGCGCTATTTGCTCTGTTCGGTCCTTCCTTGCTGCTTTTAATCTCTCCTCCCTGCACTTTATGTTATACTCGACAGTGATTGCTATATTCTGCATTTCCTCCAGGATCGAAGGTTCTCTTTCCCTTATATGGAATTCCACCTCGGGGTCAAAAGAACTTGGATAGTGCAATAAATCCCATCCCAAAGGTGGTTTTATATCAGAAGGTATTGCATCATATACCTTATTGAACCTAGTTGAAAATTCTTGTACTGTCTCTCCTGGCTTCCTTCTCAAATTTTGATATTCTTTTAGGATGAGGAGAGCATTCTTCGGGGCCGCCCATCTATCAAGGAAAACTCGAGAAAACTGATGAAAGCTGAAAATGCTTGCTTCTGGAAGGCCTTTGAGCCAAATCTTAACATTTCCTTGTAATGATAAAGCAAACATTCTAATGCACACATCATCTTCTTCTATTTCATATAGCTCAAGTAAATCCTCAAGGTTTTGAACATGTTCTTTAGCAGTAGCCCCTTTATTTTCTCCATCAAAATGAGGCAGCTGGTTTATAAGCTCCACAGGAAGGGGTTGGAAGAAAAGAGGTAAAACCAGGGGCTTGTATCTTTCTATGACCTTTGTAGGAGTGGGTAGCGTAAAAATGGGCTTATGGCTGCTTGAAGCTTCTCTAGGGGTGGGAGATACAACATGAGCTTCTCGTTCCACTAGGTTTTTCACAGGAGTATAGGTCTGCTCACGGTCTGAAGACTGAGGCTTGAGATATTTCCCATACTCATCATGGGTTTCATCTTTGTACACTCGATTTGGCTTGAAAAATGACAGCACATAGTGATAGAAAAAAACAATAAACTCTTTAAACCAAATCCAACCAGTATGTTCTACCCTTCTATGAGGTCTGGCCATCTTTCAGGTTCTTCCTCCAGTGGAGTCTTCGAGGATTATGGAGTGTGGAGTCGCCAGGTGGATGTTTATGAACATTTCAAGTAGGATGCTGTCCACCATCAACAATGTGAATGCCAATCTAACCAGAGATCTTGGGTCTATGAGTGCCTAAGAATGTTTGAGGTGAAATGCACTCAATATTCCCCAGTGGAGTCGCCATTATGTTGGTGACGACAATGGGAAATAGACCAAATGTTAGCAGTTCTTGACTCTCAGATTCTCCCCAGTGGAGTCGCCATTATGTTGGGGTTCCCATGTTTTGGCCAGATTGGCAAGACCAAAAGATGAGACAACATCAGAACCACTTTTGGGCCCTAGGATCTAGCCCTCCTGGACCCGGAGAGGGATCTCTCCAAATAGAGCAAAGAATGATAAATCTTTGAAAGCTCAGATTGAAATGTTAGGCTAGTTATGAAGCACAAAAGGAGGTTTTAAAATGATTTGGTTGGTTGGTTCCTGGGTTGGTCAGGAGATCATAGACTGAGAAAGTAATGGGAGGAAAGGAAACAAAGCAGCTGGATGTTTTAGCAAAGAGGATAGGCCAAGACAGTGCCATCCATTGGGCTATGGAGTGATGAAAGGAAATTACATGCAACAACTAGCCAAGGCTTTCAAAGGGCAAGTCATCTACACTAAAGGATCTTTTAGGCAGATGATGGAATGGAACATTAAGGAGGGAAAGTGGAAGAAGGAAAGACAACCAAATTTCTGTCTATAGATCAGGTCAGAGGTCATTTAACTCCAAACCTGCTTGGACATACTCTAAGGCAGCTCTCAAAGAGACAAAGGGGCTGCTTATAGATCAGACCAGAGGTCATTTAACTCCAGGTCTGCTTTAGCAACTCCAAGGGAAAACAAAGATAAGATAAACAAAGGGATCTTAGAAAGGTAAGCTAGTCGTGCAAAGATCCTAGTGGACAGGGCTAACACTCATCCCCAGTGTTCCCAAACCTTCCAGCTTAAACCCAGCAAGAACATCTAAGCACTGATTCAACCAATTCATACATCAGAGAGTAGGCAATAACATCCACTACACTGGTTAAATTGACTGAGATCACTTCTCAGATAACACATTTAGCAGAAAACATTGAAGGCAAGGAGAGCAGACAGCATAGGGCACCTAACAAGGGTGAATCATATACCATTATTCTGATGCAAGCCCAGAAGAACAATGAAACAATGTGAAGATGCAATAAATGAAGTAAGAAGAACATCACCAATAGTAATAGACCAGGATCCTGTGAAATGTGCTTTGATTAATTGATGCAAAACCAGTCATGTACACTGAGCTCAATGGCTAATACAGTCCAGGCTTTCTCCTCCCAGCCTATTACATACAACTACTCTGCAACTCCCTCCCAAGACTGTTCTAACAGTCAAGAATGAATCCCTCTAACAGCAACTTGCCCAACAATTGAACAACAATAACAACAACAACCCTTTCAATATGTTCTCGGGGATTTCTTACAGGAGAAGAGAGAAAACAGAGGTAGATGAACATTGAATTGATCTCATTAAGACAGAATCGGCGGAGGTGTCCATGCCCATGCTGCTTAATGGCTGCCTGCAACGCTGTGAGTACTCTAAGACTGGTTCGGAGATCTTTGTCAGGTTAGATTTTGACCTCTGGTGTTTCGTGAAGTCCTTCTGGCTGTTTGGACTCTGTGCTAGCCTTTCTGAATAAATGAACTGGGTGACAAGTCTGCAAGGCTCTCCATACCTCATAACTACTGCTTGACTGTCTGAAATGAGCTTCAGTCAGTGTATTTAATTGTCTCAGGGCTCGAGAAGGCATGGAGGACGCTGTGGGAAGGTGTACCTCTGGAGGAAAATGTCCTGCTGTTAGGTAGCGCAGTTATGGCATTGCTGGTGCGCTCATTGGTCTTCAAACAGTGCCTTTCTTTTGAATTCGGGATCAAATTGTTAATCTTCAATTACCAGCTCAAATCCCTTCTAACCCGCCTCTGTTGACTCGCTTGGTCGCTGAATTAGCCTTTCTGTGACCTCTGCATAATGAAATAAACTCGTCACAGAGCACGGCCAGTGGTGGTGGAGGAAATGCTGCGAGGGTGGTGAAATGGTGGCGGGATAGTGGAGAACCAATGAAAAGCGGCGGAGGAATGGTCCCATAGTGTAAAGATTCAACGGTCGACCTTTGGGGGAAATACAAAGGAAATGGAAGAAAACAATGAAGCGGAGGGGCGGACGTGGGACCCGGCAGAGGCGGAGGGCGATCAGATCTTGAGCGTTGGATTTGCACGGGAAACGGACAGCGGAGATCTAATCAGAACAATCGCAATCGGAGGCTGGAGCGAGAGGCAATCGCAACACACATTCCAAAAGTTCTGATTGTGACTTGGAGAGATGTTGCGACTAAACACCAACCGTCGGATCTGGGATCAGATCGACGGTCCACATTTAATCGGAGGGAGATGGAGAAGGGCGGCGGAGCGGAAGGCGATTAAACCTAGGCCGTCAGATCTGGAAAGGATGGACGGCTAGGATTCAATCGGGCAATCACAATCGGGGGGGGGACAGAAAATACACACATTGAAACTTCCGATTGCGATTGGGCGAAAGAAACGATGACCATTGGATCTGGGAGGAAACGGACGGACGAGATCAAATCGGAGCAATCGCAATCGGGGACGGGAAGATAGGACATGCGATTGCGATCGAAGGTCGGAGCGCGATTGAGCGCTGACCGTTGGATTGGGGATCAGATCAATGGCTCACCTTAAATCGGAGGGAGGGCACGATCGAGGGCTGCGGTGACCGTCGGATCTGCGGGAGGATAGACAGCCAGGATTAAATCGGGAGACAGTGGGGAAGGCTTGCGATTGTGACTGGAAGGGGGTCTGCGATTGAGCGCTGACCGTTGATCTCGGGTCCAGATCGACGGCTCAGATGTAATCGGAGGGGCAGTGCGATCGGGGGATCAGGAGAAGGACTTGCGATCAATCGGGGGTTACAACATGAGAGCTGTGATTGCGATTGGGCGGGGGGCTGCGATTAGCGCTCAACCGTTCGATCGAAGCAGATCAATGGTGGAGAAGGCATCACTAGACTTAACGTTATAACAAATCGCATCGGAGCTTTTACGATGTTTACAAAGGATTGCACCCGCCCGACGGTTCCGATTGCGATTGGCCCCCAAGGCTTAAGCGCTTGGTCTTGGGTGACGGACATATGTGGGGAAGTGGTTGAAGGGGCTTGCGGTAGAGGGGCTAAGCCCTATTATATGGCCAGAAAGTGGGTTTTGGCCCATCTTAATGGATTTTGAAGGTTGGGAAGGGGAACGATAGAGAAATAAAGGGGGAAGAAGGTCAGCAAAGGTTAGGGGGGGACTTTAAAGGGGGTTTTAGGGGGAAATGAAGGGTAAGAAGGGAAATAGAAGGGGAAGACAAAGGGGATGAAATAGAGGTTAATCGGGGGTGAAATAAGAGGGAAAAGGGGGCCTTTGGGCATTTCTTCGTAGCAGAGAGGCTTTATAAGGGAAATCAGCAGAGGGGATACTATCAAAGGGCAAAGGCACAAGGAGGCTTCAAGGAGACTGTGTTTTCAGAGGAAATGCATTCCTTGAAGACTCAACAATGATTTAGCCCCCTATTTGCTTGTCAAAAATTTCATAGGGGGGCTAACACCCATCACAAGCTTTCACAAATCGATTTGTCAGATCTGCGAAAACTAAATTAAGTACATCTGTGTATAGTTACAGAAAATTACAATAAAACACCGACTCGGCTCTTAAGAGCTAACTGGAATCCACAAAGATTATGGGATGGTTCTAAAAGTTGAGGTCTAATAACCCACTGTAAATAAAGTAACTTACTGGCGAGCTTGCAAACAAGCGTATTCGACGGAAGAGTACCTGGAGGAACAGAGAGAAAAGTTGTTAGTCGATACACTGTAACCAAGTTGATAGATAGCTGTTGTTACTGTAAGAGAGGGTACCTGCAGATCCAAAAAGGTAGGAACCATAAGTGAAGGCTACTGAAACCTATCAAGGACTAAACTTAAACGTAACCCAAAAAAAAAAAAAAAAATCATAACCACATAAGTGAAGGCTACTGAAACCTATCAAGGACTAAACTTAAACGTAACCCAAAAAAAAAAAAAAAATCATAACCACATAAGTGAAGGCTACTGAAACCTATCAAGGACTAAACTTAAACGTAACCCCAAAAAAAAAAAAAAATCATAACCACATTTACCTGTAGAGTAATGGAAAGACACCAACGAACGCTACCAACCGCCAAGCTGTTTGGAACACGACAACAGAATTTGAGGGTTAGCATTCGTAAACCAAATTGCAGAACTTATATAAAAAAATAAGATCGAAAGCAGAGTGAATGGAATGAGAAACCCAAAATGTGTCTAAACCGAGAATTTTACCTGTGTTGGGGACTGGAATTAGCTGGAACATATGAGCGAACACAGTGGCCAGAAGAACAATTCCAGACTTCCGTATTTGCACAAATGAAGACTGCATTTTTAATCATGAATACAGCGCCAAGAGTTTCTTCCCCAGAAACCTAATGCAAAGGGCACATAGATAACTTTCAATCACAAGACTACAAAGAAGTTGGAATAAACCTAACCTCATGGGCGGATACCGCCGTGACTATGAAAAGAAGTGACAAAGCCCTGCTCCTACCCTCAAAAGTTGCAGAGCAGATCATCGTGTGGCCAGAGGAGAATAATGGGAAAAGGTTAGGGTTCTGGGTTATCTCTAAACCCTTCCGGTCGAAAATCTCCACCGTCGATCACAAAGAAATCGGACGAAGAGACAAAAGGTAGGTGGCTCTTGGGAAATGCAAACACGAAATCCATACAAATCTAAAATACCGATCCTGGAATTTAATATGCCAGTACTTGTCAAGATTTAGTAGTACAAATATTTAATTAAAAATTTGGAATTTCATGCGATTGTCAGTTAAATCTATAATTTAAAACATTAATCTTTTTGCAAATGCAAAAGTACCTTCATTATTGGAGTCATGTACGCCAATATATATTTTAAGTAATTGCGAACTCAAACAACTTAAGTGCCGATAAGGTGTGGTTTAACAACACATATAATAATGTTTTATAATTATTCCAATCATATATTAGATTAATTCAATCATATAGTGGAAAGTAATTTTTATTTTTTTTAATGGTAAAGTATATGATATGTGTTACATTAATCAATCTTTTGTAATTATTTATTTATTTATTAAAATTATTTATTTTGCACTTTTCAAAAACATTTCTATGATTCCTAAATTATTTTAAATTTTTGTTTTATATTTATTAAAAAATATTATTAAAAAAATTAAATTAATATTAATATTAAAATTAAATAAAAAATAATTTCATATAATTTGTGTTTAATATAAGAAAAACATATATAAAATTAGGCACTCTCTTTGCAAAATATAATGAATAAAAAAAAAATTACAAATTTAATTTGAAATTATTCTTTATTTTCAAAAGAAATCATCATTATCATCACGTCCTATGCTTGAACGAAACTTTCTAATCTACACTTCATATTGCTGTGTATTCATGACACTTGACAGTGGTGGGACAATTGCTGCCATACTTAAATGGCTGGGTTGGCTAGGTTAGCCGCAGGCCTGCCTTCAATCGTTGGCGCAGTTGTTCAACCTCACCTTCACCCCACCTTAGTTTTGGACAGTCACGAACGTAAAGTGTTTTTAGCAACATCAAATGTTTTGCGCCGGACAACTCTACTATCTCATGGCATTCATAAACATATAGACTACTCAGCATCTTGAGCTGCCCCAACCCTGGAATGCTCCGCAGCGTTTTGCATCCAGAAACACTCAAGTCCTCCAAAGATATCAACATCTCAAGATTTAGCAGCTCCTCTAGTTTTACACACCCAGAGATGTGCAGACATTGAAGTTTTGAAAGACCACAAAGCCCTCCTATTTGTGTCAATTTCTGACAATCCCTCAAGAACAGGCTCTGAAGGTGTGGGCAAACACACCCCGGAAAGAATACCTCCGATATGTCTGTATGCTGCAGAGATATCACCTTGAGCGCAAATAAACATTTGTCATCGTCATGGAAATTCAACTCTCTTTCTTCTTCAAGCTTTTTAAATGGCAGTTCCAGCAACGGACAAGCATCCACCTCTAAACGTATAAGATTGTTCATCTTCAGAAGTTCTGGTGGTAAGTGTTCTATGTTACAGCGGCTGAGGTGCAACCTTTCCAACTGAGTCAAAGCTGGTAGAAAGTGATCGGGCAAATACTTCAATCTAGTTGCTCCCATGATAAACAACTCTTTCAAGTTCTTGGGGTAAGAATATTCTGGAGGCAGCACTTGCAATGATTCGCCACCTAATTCCAGAACTTCTAAATTACATAGGTTCCCAATCCAGCTGGGAAATTCTTTTATGTTCGCGTCAACCATAGCTAATTTTTTCAAGGACTGTTGATGTTCGAGCTGGGGGGGCAATTCTGTCACAGTAAAACAGTGTGTGATATCTAAGTTTTCCAAGCTCGTAATATTTCCAATGGTGGTGCTGGAGAAGGTCAACTTGCCGCATTTTCTCATTTTCTCAAGTCTAGACTTTTGAGTTGAGTTAAATTCCCAAAAGATTCTGGAAGCATCGCCAAGCTCTTAGCATAAGACAGGTCTAGACTTTTGAGTTGAGTTAAATTCCCAAAAGATTCTGGAAGCATCGCCAAGCTCTCAGCAGAATGCAAGTCTAGACTTTTGAGTTGAGTTAAATTCCCAAAAGATTCTGGAAGCATCGCCAAGCTCTCAGCAGAAGACAAGTTTAGACTTTTGAGTTGAGTTAAATTCCCAAAAGATTCTGGAAGCATCGCCAAGCTGTTAGCAGAAGACAAGTCTAGACTTTTGATTTGAGTTAAATTCCCAAAAGATTCTGGAAGCATCGCCAAGCTGTGAGCAGCCTTTAATGTAATGTGCTGGAGGCGTGTTAGCCTTCCAAAAGAATCAGGCAGCGATATCATTTGGTCAAAGTATTCCAACTCTAAGTGTTTCAAGGATGCCAGTTCACAAAATTCTTCGGGCAAACTTTTGAGCTTGCTTTCACTGACAACCATTAATGATATGGTAATCTTTTCAAGGTACTTCAACTGTTCTATGGACTTGGGAAACTTTGAAAATGAGGTGGTAGCCCAGATATGTAGCTCTCGCAACTGAAGAGGAGGCTGCAATGTTTGGCATCTATCAGAAAGAGGTACATGATGATTTTGGCGTACAAAATGTAATGAAATTAGAAAAGAAAAATAAGCATACCCGAGATTCCCTCTGCCACAGTGTTTCCAACTTGTCCCCGGCCACTTCTAAAACTCTTAGGTTTTCCATTGGTATCCAAGAAGGCAGCGAAAAGCACGGACAGTTATACCAGCGGAGCCATCTGAGATTTCGTGACACGGCTTTCTTCAATATGCGTTCTAAATAACCATCTTTAGTTGCAACAAATTCCAAATTAGAAATACCACAAGAACGAAAATCATTGAAGATCCGTAACACCTCTTCCAAGCAGCTGAGTAATTTACAACCACGCATCGTAATCCACAACCACGAATCACTGAAGATATTTTTTTTTCAGAAGAAAAAAACGCTGTGATATATTAAATATACACATCACTGAAGATATGTCTGTTCCCAAACACAAACGGATAGTCATCCACACACAATTGACAATCACGCATTGTAATCCCGCGAATTTCGGGCATTATCTGCTCGCATATGAAAGTGGCAAAATACCCAACTGGATTGAACCAAAAATTAAAAGAATTTGAAGCTACGGTCCTACAGACTCAGGAGACTGAGTGCGTGGAGGCCAAGGTTGTGGGCGTTTTGGGTGTGGGTGGAGTTGGGAAAACCACTCTAGCCAAACAATTCTTCAATCTTAGGAGATCATATTGCAATAAATCCTCTTTTCTATTTGATGTAAGAGAAACCACAAATAGAAAACCTGTAAATTATTTGCAGAGTAAGCTTTTAAAAGACTTAGCTGGTATTAAAGAAGAAATTGAGAGTGGTGATGAAGGAGTAGGGATACTTCGAAAATATATGTCATCCTGTCACGCTCTTATAGTTGTATAAGATGATGTAAATGATATCTCTCAAATGGAAGCGCTTTTGCCAATTAGGGATATCCTTAACGCTAATAGTTTGATTTTGGCTACCTCGAGGGACAAATATGTTCTCATAAGCTCAGGAGTGTTAGAGTACTTAGTTTATAATCTGAAGGGGTTGAGTCAATCACACTCCAAAGATCTCTTCTGTTGCTATGCCTTGAATCGGTGATTTCTGTCACAAGAATTTGCAGATCTGACAGATCGATTTGTGAAAGCTTGCAACGGGTTGTCATTGTCGCTGAAAGTATTCGCACTTGTTTATGGGAAAAGTGAGTCTTACTGGGAAGCGACACTCGATGAACTTTTTTTTTTCAGAAGGAAACAAACGCTATATTATATAGGATTATATAAACAGTACATGTATCTCTATGTGACGTGACATATTCCTTCTATGATGTGGAAAATCAAGTAGAAGGAAAGCCATGTCCAATATCAGCTCATATTTGTTCTAGCCCAACTTCATTCGGTACATAAAAATATGCACAACAACAACCAAAACATAGTCTCAATCTATCGGCATCCCAATTATAGATATAAATAGGATCCTCTAAACATCTATCCAATGATATGATAAACAACATGGAAAATAAGGAAAATACATATGCTCGTCCATTGTTTGAATAGAGACCTCCCTGAGACGTGGGAAATCCTGAACCAGCACGCCTGATGGCATGAGATATTATTAGGTTGAAAACTGAAAAGTTGTAGGCTCGCATGATAAATACCATCATCCAAAACCTGTGCATTAACCAATAGGCGCGCTTGATATGAGCATATAGGCATATAGGCTCGCTTGTGAAGACTTCAGAAGAAAAACAATGATGAGACAAACAAAATGTACGCAGGCTCGCTTGACATGTGATGGTGGGAAGAAATAAGACTCGGAAGCAGCAAGACCACCGTCTGTAAGAGAAAGGAGATTTCGTACTGACATGTCTGCGGAGGGAGGTTAACCTCCAAGTACCAGTCACTCCTGTGGTGGTTCCAAAAATAGAAGCGATAAAAGACCTGTGTAAAAAGCCAAAATACCAAAAGACAAAAATAGAAGCGATAAACGACTTGTGAAATAAGCCAAAATACCAAAGGACAAAAATCATGGGATGGGCATTTTATTAGCCCATACCACCCTGTCATTCCTAATGTGTGATATCTGTAAATAACCAAAATCCATCTGAATCCCAGCTTTAGACAATCTGTCCGCCCTGGTGTTGTTCTCTCTGAATATATGAGCCATAGGCAGAAAACCCAGAAGTGACCATAACCGTTTCGTTCTTTCAAGCCAGCCAGCACAACGAGGAGAGGAGAGGTTAGACTTGCCCATCATAGCTTGTATAATGATCTCAGAGTCACCATATATATGAACATTGTCCAGACCTAAGTTCCTGGCAGCCAACAGACCAGACCAGAGAGCCATCAACTCTGCCAAGTTATTGGTACCAGGGCCACCATTCCAACAAATAAGAATCATCTCAGCTTTGGACAGCTTGACCCAAGCCCCACAACCCATCATCTTATCCACACATGCACCATCAAAAAAGACAACAGGGAGAGAGATGGGATGGGGTCTGATCCTTCTAGACCTATCAACAACAGTGGCCAGTGGGACGATTCTAGCATCAATCTAGCCCATAATATCACTGAAAATGCATCCCATATTAAAAGGAATGCCCTGAAATATAAATTGATTCCGACGTAGCCAGATCACCTAGATAAAGAAAAAGGGTAATGATTGATACTTCCCTTTGAGATTGTCCGACTTGTTTTCTGCTTCCAGAAAATGTGTGGGGGTCCATTGCTCCCGAATAATATAAGGTGTGAAGAGCTGCCAAATCTTAAGGATCACAGGACAGGAGAAAAATAGGTGGTCAATCGATTCACCATCTATTTGATAGTATACACACCAGCCCAGACCTGATACTCCCCTTCTAGATAATACATCCCACGTGAGAATCTTCCGTCTCCATACCAGCCATCCAAATAGAAGGATTTTTGTGGGAATGTTCCTGTCCGAAAATTTCTCGAAGCCTAATGATGACAGCTCCAAAACAGTATTGATGATGATGATGTTAAAGTAGATGTTTTTAACCATCGGAGCCACTTACCCCCCCAAACAATCTTGTCTCCATTATTGGAGAGACATAAGCCAGCCATCTGTATTTTCCTCATAAAAGTGGTCCATTCCGCAGCATCTGGACCCGAGAGCCCCATTTGTACTGCCGATTTGAAGACCGGAGCACTATGGTTCCAATAATGTATTGCTTGTGATAAAAAGAAAATCCCCTTCATGGACAGCCGATGAAGCATCTGATCAGAAAAGGTATGAATCTCAGACACCCCCATGATTTTATCCCCATGTAAGAGGATCGAGAGGCCATTACCGAATCTCCAAATTAAACCATCCGCCAATATACCCCGAATCCGCATAAAGCCCGCCCATACCGCTGATATAGAGCATGCAGACCGGAGTTGATTACAATACAATAGCCGCATCGAATCCCCCTCCAGATATTTACAGGACATAATCTGAGACCATATGCCATTGTTATTGATCGCATTCCATAAAGATTTTGTGAGAAGGGCGGAGTTGAATGCCTTGGTATTGATAATACCCCAGCCACCCATAGCTTTTGGGCAGCATAGTGTCTGAAGATTACACAAATGATATTTCTTATTCATTTTTGGTCCCCCCCAAATAAATCTGGCAATAATGGAGTTGATCATATTGATGATTTTCTCCGGAATGTAAAAGAGGTGGCCCCAATAAACTATGAGCTGGTTTAAAACTGCTTGAACCATGATGAACCAGCCCCCCAACGACAACCATCTGTGTGTCCACTTATCAATTTTCTGTTTGAATTTCTCAACGAGCCAGATCTAATCATTCACCCTGTACCCACAAGGTTTAATCCTATATCCCAGATTAAGAAAACCTTCGGCAGTCGGTCTAACTTGTACACCCAAGAAATCAACAATGAAGGAGATTTCATCCATATCCCCATACTCAAACATGAGAAAATATTTATCCTTATTTACACACAAACCAGTGGCAGTAGAGAATTTCATAAGAATGAAATGAACATAGAACCAATGATTCCTAACATTCCTTCCAAAGATGAGCATATCATCAACAAAGAGAGAATGTGAGACACTTACAGATTTTGAAAAGGAGAAGCCATCTATATAGCCCAAGCAAGAAGCCATCTTCATAAGACAACTAAATCCATCCATAACCATAATGAAGATCAATGGTGATAAAGCACAGCCCTGCCTTAACCCACGGCCAACTCCAAAGAAGGAGGTTAGTACTCCATTAACCAAAACAGCATAACGAACAGAAGAAATGCATCCCATGATCCACCGTATAGGTCCAATAGGAATACCAACCTTTAGCAGCATAAGTCGGATATAAGACTAATCAACCTGATCATATGCCTTCAGAAGATCAATCTTCAAAATAATGTCGTCCTTTCTATTAGAGTGCATAGAATGTAAAACTTCTTGAGCAATTCCAATAGCATCATGTATGGAGCGCCCTTCTAAGAATCCATATTGTTCTAGGGATATAGACTTAGAGAGAGTAGGCTTGATCCTGTTGGCAACGATTTTAAAGGAGATCTTATAGATGATATTGCATAAAGCTATAGGCCTGAAGTCTTTAAAGGTTATAAGCTCAGAAATTTTGGGGATCAATGCCAAGAAGGTGGAGTTCATATTGGAAGGAATGTGTCCAAGGACCCATCCCTGCTCCACAATAGATGTAATTTGATCATCCATAATATCAATAAAGTGTATGTAGAATTCCGCAGGCCAGCCATCTAGGCCTGGACATTTATCATTGGCAAAGGATTTCAGTGTCTTAATCACTTCCTCCACCGAGACAGTTGCCAATAAAGCGTTGTTTTCCTCATCCCCAAAATTGTAATGAGTGTGCTGTAGCACCCATTGCTGGCAATCTAGATCAACCCCCGCGTCCTTTTCATAGAAGGATGAAAAGTGATTATAAGCTTCCAGTAGAAGCTCCTGTGTGGAAGAAACAAAAGTACCATCCACTTTCTGAATCCGCCATATAGAATTCTTGTTCCTTCTGTCATTGGCACATTTATGGAAAAATTTAGTATTTAGGTCCCCCTCCCGTAACCAGTTATTCCTACTTTTCAGCTTCCAAGATAACTCTTCAATTTTCAGGATCTCCAACTTTCTCTTTTGTAGAATTTCAATCTGAATATAAGTCTGTTTGTCAGGGAAGAGGGTTGAAAAACATCCATAAATACTGAAAAGTTTTTCATTTATTGCATGTAGTTCCAAGCATAATACCGCCTTATTTTTAATCTCCCAATATTTTGTCAGCTTCTTAATTTCTTGCATCTTTTCCTGGAAACTTACCCATCCACAGGAACCCAGAGAGGAAGAAAAATCACTCCAACACTTCCGAACCAAATTATTGTAGACAGGGTTCGCCAGCCAGACCCTATTAAATTTGAAAGGTATTGCCTTGTACACCAGTTCTGCCCTCCATGAGAGGGAAATGGGCATATGGTCAGATATTCCAGAAACAATCACACCTGATTTAATCTGCCCCAGGGATTGTGTAATGGATTCCCCAACCATTACTCTGTCTAGCCTTTTCCCAATATACTCCCCCTCCGCGCGGTGGATGGTCCATGTTGGTACAATTAGGGAGAGTCTGATATCCCTGAGACCTACCATTTCCAGAATCAAGCCAATCTGACCTGCCAGAGGATCTCTACGTGCCCGAATCCCCCATGACTCATCAGATCGGAGGGTGGCATTATAATCACAGATAACCATAAGATTACCCATTCTGAGGATACCTGATCTGTGAATACAAGCCCAGAAGCGCGCCCATTCACGGCAAGGGGCGTAAATATTAATAATGTTAAAGGTGCCATTGAGTCCTCGAATGCAACCAGATAAGATAATCCCACCAATGAAGCTATATGTCCGAAATTTAGCAAAGGCGGGATTCCAGAAAGTAATAATACCACCAACATGACCCACAACATTTATCCCAGCGGAGTTCCAACCCGAGCAAATAGTAAACATCGTTCTTATCGCTTTCTCCCTGCTACATAAAGTTTCTTGTAGGAGAACGATCCCCGGCTTTTTCTCCCGCAGCATTTCTCTTAGGCGAAGGATTTTATCGGGATTGCCTATACCCCAAATGTTCAAAGAGATGATGAGGTTCATTTCTGTAATGGCAGAGGGTTGCTTGCTCTAAGTGCCCTGAGCTCCTCTGGAACAGATATTGGCACATCAGTGAGATTCAAGAGTTCATTCTGGAAAAGAGATCTCGTTTTCCCTCTACCCTTAAAAATGTCTAGAATCCGACTTAGATTTTTTCCTGACAGTGATATTCGCACCCGATGAAGGAGAGATGACCACTTCCCCATCCGGCGGAATTTTTTCGAATATAGTGAGAGAGGCCATGTCAAGGAGGGAATTGTTAATGAAGGATTCAATGTCACAGCTGATAGTGTTTTTCGGAGAGTCCGAATAATTCAAACCTTCATCCTCCTGAGAGTGTGAGGAAGAAGGCATTGGAGAGACCCACTCGAGAGGAGGCATGGAGGGAGAGATAGTCAATGGCTCGACAGAGGAGCGTGATGGTTACGGTTCAGGTGAAGACGTGGTGATGGCAGATTGCGGAAAAGAGGGTTTGATAGGAGATGTAGTGGGCAAGGATCTAAAGGTGCCAGTCCCATCCTTATGACCTCCCCGATCATCAACCATAAGGGGCATTTTACATTTTTCCTTACACTGCACTGCGTCCATCCCACCAGTTTCCACCACCTTACAGGGTCCCTCCCGAATCACATCTGAGTTAGTGGAAACCGGATGGATTTCATTGGACGATGGGGGATCCACCTTTTCACCATAACCAGACCCAACATCTTTGCTATTAGTCAAGCCTCTATGTACACCTTCAGAATTGAAAGGGTCAGCATCCGAGAATAAAGGATTAGAGTTACTTGTATGGGGCTTCGCCAGACCTTTAGCCGCAGTGTCGTGGGAGTCCGAGCCATGATTGTTTTTCTTCGCCCAACCCCTAAATCTGTGCCACATCGGGAAGTTTGCCTTCATGTGTCCAGTTCTATGGCATATTAGACATCGAAAGGGGATCCCCCAGTAATCGACTCTTTGTCGATGTCTCCGCAGACCCCACACCAGGTCAACATCCTCCGGCAAACCCCCAGAAAAACATACTTCTACCAATATCCAAGCTATACGCTTGTCACTTGCTACAACAATACCTGGATCAATATACTTCGAACATCCTATCGAATTTCCAATGGCCCTTAGTGCACTAATCGTCCAGAATTTGAGGGGTAAACTAGGGAGCTTAACCCAAACAGTCCTGTTTTTGGGGGCATCCATGATTGGATTAAATCCTAGGTACCATGGAAGGAGTTGCAGGAAGCTCCTCCCACGAACCCATGGTTTGTTCACGATCATAGCAACATATTCCTCATGCATAAAAGGTATGCTGTACCAACCATTCAGAACAAGACTTACCTTTGGGATATAGCCCACCAGTGGACTCCATACTGTTTTAGCCCAAGCCATCATATCAAAATCACACCCATCAAAGAATAGCCAACGTCCCACAAGTGCATGCTTGCTTAGGCTGGTAACCCTACGCCATAAGTCATCTTGCTCCAGCACCACCTCTTTTTTATTCATATCAGGCTTATAGCACGACAGATGAATTTGTCTATGCTTAGGACCCCTTCTATTGTTAGCCTTCTTCGTACCATATTTTTTCATATAACCATCAAAGCCCCCTTGCTGTTTCGATATCTCCTCAGGATCAAAAGATGACAGAGCAATCAATCGTGCATCCATCTCAAACTCCTTTTGCCAGAGTTGTTCCACTTCCACAGCAGCAGCGATCATGACCTCTTGCGTCGATGTGTCGGACGATAGCATATCTTGCTCTTTAGACATGGATGCGTCAGCAAAAACTACCACAAAATGGGAGTAACCGCTATAAAAGCGTCGCAGCCACCAGTAAGTACCATGTACAACTGTGATCAGATCGATGCCAGATGTCTAAAGATACTGAATACCTACCCGAAGTGACCACATAGTGAACGCAATGTCCGAAGATCAGTATAATCTACGACAGCCTTAAATGGCATTCATCACCCAGAAATAAAGCCTTTAATATATAATGCCTTGATAACTGATACTCCCAACCACCCGCATCCCTTGGGATAATGTATGACAATACTCAATCCTGTATTTTGTCCAACCTAAGGAATGTCATAAAAGCCAAACTATGCCATCTAACATACCATGAATGTCAAATACTCCTTTGGGTAAAAACCATCAGTCAAAATACCCACCAAAAGTTACTAGAGAAATATATGTTAGCCCGACAGCTCCTGTCGGACACATATTGCCCAACTTAAATAGAATATAAAACTCGGACGTTCAGCAGAGACCATAAATGATGACCGCCAGCCAATTAAGTTGGCATCATATTATAACAATTCTTAATATGGCCCAGAGATACACAAGCTACCAACTCCGCCGACGGAAATGTAACACCCTCACATTCCCAGATCCCAATCAGGCACGATCCACCCTCAGTCCGAAAGCATGCCACCCCGAGTCCGAGTGGGCAAATTCAAATTTTTCCAGTGAGAAAAAAGGGTTAGATGGTAGTGGAGAATCCGGTAATTTCCCCGGAAAAACCAGGTTATTCAGAGCCAATGTTCATAGGTGACAACAACAACAACATAAGCAACCCGGACACTTCCACCATCTCGCGCATAGTTTGAAGCTATAATTTTTACATGGTTTGGAGATAATGAAGGATTCCACCCATTTTTTCCACAAAAGAACCCACTTGGATGACCCAGAACTAGATTGTGAATTTGAGTCACTCGTGGATACTTGTGAGCTTCCGCTGCCTTCGTGGTTTAACATTTTATTTACAACCCGTATGGTATAGGGCCACTAATAAACAAATAGCTACACTCATAAGAATAACTATCATACATATTTCAACGCTGTCAGTTAACATTCTCAGCCATAGAGAGTAGCAAGAACCACCAAAATATCCAGCCCTATGGAAAACTTCTAATGCCCGCCATACACGTACAATAAGTGTCCATGCAATAGGCTTCAAAATGACGACTGTAAATAGAAGACTATGAACCCATTTCTCAATGACACTAGATGAACTTGACAAGATACTACCTAACACTGAGATACATAAAAGCCTAAAAATAAGTTACGAGTCACTCAGTTTAGATGATCGGCAAATATTTTTAGACATTGCTTCATTTTTCATAGGAGAAAAAAGAGATGCTACTATAAGAATATAGGGTTTGCAGGGGTTCCAAAATATATAGGATAAGTGTTTGTTGGAAGTGGATGCAGAAAATAGTATAAGAATGCATGACCACATTCGTGACCTGGGAAGAAATATCGGGTAGGGATTAGGGACCCATCGTCTTTGGCAGCAATCTGCCAAAGAGATTGATGATTTTTTGGAGGAATCCTCACATGTATGTGCTTCAATTATTGAAACCTTTGTATTCAGCTTCAATTTGAATATTTAATGTTCGCAAGGAATATATTTTTTTATTGGAAAGAAAGATCTAATCTGTGATATGTATACTTTTCATATGCAAGCAGATAATGACAGAAGTTCGTGGGATTACGATGATTGGTTGTAATTATTCCCAACGGTGGCCGCCACCGCCAATGCCACCACGGGGTGAGGTGTTTGGGAACATACATATCTTCAATGATTCTCGTTCTTGTGGTATTTCGAATTTGGAATTTCTTGCAACTGAAGGAAGTTATTTAAATGCATATTGAACAAAGTGTGGTCAACAAATCTCAGATCGTTCCGCTCGTATAAGTGCCCATACTCTAGCCTGCCTTCTTGGATACCAATGGAGAACCTAAGAGTTTTAGAATTGTCCAGGTACAACTTGTGTTGGAATTTCTGAGAATTCCAGAACAGATAATAGAGAGAATAAAACTATCCTCTTTAACATAGAGTATAAAAATTTTTTTCTCACAGGAGACAGAGTTCTGCACTTGAAAAAACTATTTCATTAACTCAAAAACTGTTACAAAAAAAATTTCCTCTCACAGAGGAATTACAAACTGATTGCTGCTAACACAGTGCTCTCAAAGTCTTCTCTATCTCACATAGAAAAAATATACTTTGTTCTCTTCAAAAATACACTCTGCTGTGTAATATTTTCAATGCTCTGTCTCACTGTCTTTTTAAAAATTACAACACTGCTGTGTGTAATATGCACTGTTGTGCCTTTTCAAAATAAAACATAACACACTGTCTATACAAATGCCTCTTGGTCTTTTAACTTTTATATGCCGCGCATATATTAAAACATTACAAACTATATTAAAAAAAATCTATTTAAAACTCTGTCGGGGCCCACTGGGCTACATTAAAAAAGACTTTATATCAAAAACTCCATCGCGCATATAAAAGATATTTAAAACAAAACATTATAAAACCTTTGCTTCGCGTGATGAGTGAAAACATTACTCCGTCGGACTTGAAAGCCTTATCAACCAAAACGCATAGAACCATTTTGCGTTACAAAAGTTGGGTTGCTGATGTAAGGTTCTGTGTGCACGATGGATTATCAAATCCATCGTATAAAACCTCATTACATCTGCTAGAGCCCTGCTGACGTGAGCGGAAAATGTGACGTGAAAAACAAATATTAAATTTGCTTCATAAATGGATCGGGTCCGTGACATAACAAAACAAACGGGTTCAAACAAAAGTTCCAATTGCCGATTGAGGATCGGACGCGATGACCAATATTTAACTCCACTGCATAACAGGAATCGGGTCCGGACTTCACATATTGTAATTGGGCCATGTTAAAACATTTCCGATGCGATGGTCGCATCGGGCCATGCCGTCGGAACATAACACAAAAGGCTGTCAAACAAAATACCTCCGATGTGATTGAAGATTATAACGCCGCGTGGTCTTGTGGATCCGCAGACCTTGGCTTAAGGCGGAGGGTGATTTATATGATATAACATGTGATTGCAATGAATGCATCGCATCGGGCCATAAAATAAAAAGGTTGTAGTTTCAATTGACTCGTTCTAATTGCGATGAACGCATCATAACTCTCCACATCAACAAGACACTGTGGGGACCACGTTTAATAAAAAATTTCCCGCATTGTTTCAAAATTCTCTGTTTCTATTTTACCACTCTGTTTTGAAATACAAAGTACTGCATAAAAGAACGAATTGACTGATCACAGTATTAGAAAGCGGCCCTGTGTGCAGGCTTTAAACAATTACAGCAAGCGGCTCTGAGTAGATAAACCTGGAGAAAGAAAATGGAAAGTGGCGAGTCTGCATAGGGACAGTTGAAAGTAACATTTCAACACTCCCCCTTACTTTCAGTTGCTGGGTTATCAGTCATACCTAGGTATTTTCTCAAAAATTCAAAACTTTTCTACCCCAATGGCTTGGTCAGAATGTCTGCAAACTGCTCCTGAGTTCTGCAGTGTTCCAAAACAATTTCTCCATTGTTTACTAATTCCCTGATGTAATGAAACTTTGTGTCAATGTGTTTCATTCTCTTGTGAAACACATAAGTCTTAGATAATGCAATAGCTGAGCTATTGTCACAAAAAATCACAGTTCCTTTTGCTTGCTCTTGGCACAAACTTCTTAGCATCCTCCTCATCCAGATTTCTTGACACACTACTGCTGTAGCTGCCACATATTATGCCTCTGCTGTAGACAACGCTACAATAGGCTGTTTTTTAGAAGCACATGAAATGGCTCCTGAACCCATGTGAAAAACATAACCGGAAGTGCTTTCCAATCATCTACACTTCTGGCCTAATCATTATCAGTGTATCCAATTAAATCTGAACATTCTGAAGCAGTATATAAAATGCCATACCTTTTGGTTCCTTTAACATACCTCATAATTCTCTTCGTTGCCTACCAATGTGCTTCCTTTGGCCTCTCCATGAATCTGGAAATCAAACTAACAACATGCAATATATCGGGCCTAGTTGCAGTCAAATACATGAGGTTTCCAACTATGCTCTTGTACAAACTAGGATCAAAATCCTTGCTGCTGTCCTCTCTGCTGAGTTTTAATCCCATCACTGTGGGAGTGATTGCTGCTTTGCTCTCCTGCATATTAAATCTTTCCACATTTCGTCAACAATCAACATATTTTTTCGTAGTGTGATAAAATCCCATTTTCATCTTGTTCTATTTCTATTCCTAAGAAGTATCTCAACAAACCCATGTCAGTCATTTCAAATTCTTCTTTCATGACTGTTTTAAAATTTTCAATAAGGTAATCATCATTACCTGTGAAAATAACATCATCAACATATAAAACAACAATTAGCATTTTTCCATCCTTTTCTTTGATGTAGAGGGTGGGTTCTCCCTCACACTTTTCAAATCCATTTTCCAGTAGATAGGAATCTATCCTACTGTACCATGCTCTTGGCGCTTGCTTTAGCCCACAAAGAGCTTTCTTCAACTTGCACACTTTGTGCTCTTGGCCTTTCTTTTCGTAGCCCAGAGGTTTTTCAATGTAAACCTTTTCCATTAACACTCCATTTAGGAATGCTGACTTCACATCCATTTGGTAAAATTTCCACTTGTTTTGTGCTGCTATGGATAACACTGCTCTCACGGTTTCCATTCTAGCAACCGGTACGAAAGTTTACTCATAGTCTATCCCATGCTTCTGCTTATACCCTTTGACAAAAAGTCTGGCCTTGTGTCTCTCTATTTTTCCTTCAGCATTACTCTTGGTCTTGTAGACCCATTTAACTCTAATGACATCTTTACCTTTTGGTAGTTCAACCAAATCCCATGTCTTGTTTCTTTCTATGGCATTAACCTCCTCATCCATAGCTTCTATCCATTTCCTATCCTTAATAGCTTCTTCAAAATGAATAAGGTCATCAACATGACAATATAAAGCAAACAAAGAGTTCATACCTTCATTTGCTGCCTCTTGTTCATAAATGTCATTCAAATTTTTGAACTTCTTACCTCTTTCATTAGGTGCACAAGTGCTTGAAGAAGCACTCGAATTTCCTCCTTGTGGTGTGCTTGGAGAAGCACTTTCATTTCTCCTCCATGGTGTCTCTTGCTTCTCTTGTGATGGTGTTGCTCTTTGGGGATGTATTTCAGCCAAATCATCATCATTTTCATCATGAGATAAATAGTGTTTAACATTCAATGTTTTCTCTATGCTTCCATCCCAAGCTTCCTCTTCAATGAACTGAACATCTCTGCTCACAATAAAATTCTTGGTGGATGGGTTGTACAACCTGTAAGCTTTGGATTCCTCACTGTATCCAATGAAAATACATTTCTCCCCCTTGCTGTCCAACTTCTTCCTTAGCTAATCTGGAATGTGTGAATAAGCCACACATCCAAAAATTTTCATGTATGTAACACCTTGCTTTGTGCCACTCCATGCCTCTTCCGGCACTTTGTTCATAACTGCTTTTGTAGGGCATATATTCAAGATGTATGCTACACAATGTACAACCTCAACCCAATAATCATTAGGAAAATGCTTTGCCTTTAACATACTCCTTACCATGTCCATTATTGTTCTATTCTTCCTTTCGGCAACTCCATTTTGCTGCGGAGTATATCTAGTTGTAAACTGCTTATGAATCCCATTTTCTCTACAAAAACATAGAAAATATTTAGAGATATACTCACCTCCTCTATCAGTGCTTAGGACTTTGATATGCAGCCCACTTTGGTTCTCAAAAAGTGCTTTGAAATTGCAGAATCTTTCAAACACTTCACTTTTGTTTTTCAAAAAGTAAACCCAAGTTTTTCTAGTAAAATCATCAATAAATGTTAACATGTAATGGCTGCTAGCAAGTGATGGAGTTTGCATCGGTCCACATAAATCTGAGTGGACAATCTATAAGGGTGCCTTTTCCCTTATGCTTTTCCCAGAAAGAAAACTTTTTTTGTGTTGTTTCCCCAAGATACAACCTTCACAAAGGCTGTCCGGTTTCTCAATCAATGGCAAACCTCCTACCATTTCTTTTCTATTCAACAATTTAAGACCTCCAAAGTTGAGATGTCCAAATATCAAGTTCCAAAACCAATTATCATCTTTTGGTTCGCTTTGGAAAGCCTCTTGTGTCACTGTTGCTACTTCTTCTTCATTTTTCAAATCTGCTCTCATCCTGAGAGGGAACATCTTGTTCCTTATCATCTTCACTTCAACAATACATTGTTTGCTGGGTGGTTTATCCATGATGGTGCACACATCATCCTCAAAGAAAACATTGTACCCCTTTTGAACAAGCTGTCCAATACTCAAGAGGTTACATTTCATTCCAAGAACATAATAAACATTTGCTATGGATTTCTTTTCACCTTTCCTTGTTAAAACATTTACATCTCCTTTTCCCATAACAGAAACTTTACTATCAGTCCCTACTGTGACTTGTGACTTCACACTCTCATCTAACATAGAAAACATGGCTATGTTTCCTGTCATATGGTTACTACAACCAGAGTCTAGAAACCATAAATCTTCACTCTTTTCCTCTAAGCCATATTACAAGCTAAAAATAATTTATCTTGGTTGATATTTTCTCTAGTAAAATTTTCATTTGTTCTATTACCCATATCATGCTGCTTCTTTCTACATTCATTTTCATAATGTCCATATTTTTTACAATAGTGACATTGGACATTGGATTTATCATACCTTTGTCCTTGAGCATGTTTCTGACCACTCTGCTGGTTGCTGCCTTGGCCTTGATGCTGATTTGGATTACTGCCCCTTCCTTGAGCATTTGCTACACTGTTTCTTCCACCTCTGTTTTGGCTTCTGCCTCTTCCTCTCTTGTTTCATGTGCCTTGCCCTCTTCCTCTTCTAAAGGACTGTCTTAAAGGCATGCTCCAGAGATGAGTTTTCATTTCTACCCAATCTCTGCTCATGTGGCATCAGTGATGCATGTAGCTCATCAATTGAAAAGTTTGTGAGATCCTTGGTCTCTTCTATGGTGGTGACAATCACATCAAACCTTGAGGGTACACTCCTCAAGAGTTTTTCCACAATTCTTCTTTCTTCAAAAGTCTCTCCATGAGACCTTATCTATGTGACCATTCCAATCACATGTGTGAAGAATGAGTCAATATTATTTGACTCCTTCATGCAGAGAGTCTCAAAGTCTCTTCTCAGCAACTGTAGTTTTGCTATCTTCACTTTCTCCATGCCTTGATAGGCTGTCTTGAGAGTTTTCCATGCTTCTTTGGATCTCTTGGTTACTGCTATCCTTGGAAAAACACTCTCATGCACTGCTTGATACAAAAAGTAGAGGGCTCTAGAATCCTTATTCTTATTTCTCTTCAACAGTTCCTTCTCTGCCTGAGTTAAATCATCAAACTCGTTTTCATCTGCTGGCTCTTCAAAGCCATCCTCAACAAGTTCCCATAAGTCTTGGGAAGCAAATAGGGCTCTCATAGTTATTGCCCAGTAGTCAGTTTTTCCCATTAAATCGTGGGAGCTGAGTATTACCAATACCCATGCTAGTGCTAGCTCCAACCATTCTTGCACTCTTAACTATGCTTCAAAATACTTGACTGTGTTTTTAAAACAACTAACTGTATTCAACAATAACACAAAAAGAATGACTTGAGAAATACCTTGGATTCTTCTTGACTGAGTCTTCACTCTGATGGAGAAGCTGCTGCAACAAAGAACTCCTTCCTTCAGCTTCTTTGACACCTTCAAAGAGCCTGGACTAGCTCTGATACCATGTTGGAATTTCTGAGAATTCCAGAACAGATAATAGAGAGAATAAAACTCTCCTCTTTAACATAGAGAATAAAAAAAATTCTGCTCACAGGAGATAGAGTTCTGCACTTGAAAAAACTATTTCATTAACTCAAAAACTGTTACAAACAAAATTTCCTCTCACAGAGGAATTACAAACTGACTGCTGCTAACACAGTGCTCTCAAAGTCTTCTCTGTCTCACACAGAAAAAATATACTCTGTTCTCTTCAAAAATACACTCTGCTGTGTAATATTTTCAATGCTCTGTCTCACTGTCTTTTTAAAAATTACAACACTGCTGTGTGTAATATGCACTGTTGTGCCTTTTCAAAATAAAACATAACACACTGTCTATACAAATGCCTCTCAGGCTTTTTACTTTTATATGCCGCGCATATATTAAAACATTACAAACTGTATTAAAAAAAATCTGTTCAAAAGACTGTCAAGGCCCACCGGGCTACATTACAAAAGACTTTATATCAAAAACTTTGTCACACATATAAAACATATTTAAAACAAAACATTATAAAACCTTTACATCGCGTGATGAGTGAAAACATTACTCCACCAGACTTGAAATCCTTATCAACCAAAACGCATAGAACCATTTCGCGTTACAAAAGTTGGGTTGCTGACGTAAGGTTCTGTGTGCGCGATGGATTATCAAATCCATCGTATAAAACCTCATCGTGTCTGTCGGAGCCCTGCTGACGTGAGCAGAGAATGTGACGCGAAAAACAAATATTAAATCTGCTTCATAAATGGATCGGGTCTGTGACATAACAAAACAAACGGCTTCAAACAAAAGTTCCAATTGTTGATTGAGGATCGGACACGATGACCAATATTTAACTCTGCTGTATAACAGGAATCGGGTCCGGGCTTCACATATTGTAATCGGGCCATGTTAAAACATTTCCGATGCGATGGTCGCATCAGACCATGCCATCGAAACATAACACAAAAGGCTATCAAACAAAATACCTCCGATGCGATTGAAGATTATAACGCTGCGTGGTCTTGTGGACCCGCGGACCTTGGCTTAAGGTGGAGGGCGATTTATATGATATAACTTGCGATTGCAATGAATGCATCACATCGGGCCATAAAATAAAAGGGCTATGGTTTCAATTGAATCGTTCTAATTGCGATGAATGCATCAGAACTTGCCACATCAACAAGACACTGTGGGGACCACGTTTAATAAAAAAACGCCTGCATTGTTTCAAAATGCTCTGTTTCTATTTTACCACTCTGTTTTGAAATACAGAGTATTGCATAAAAGAACGAACTGACTGATCACAGAATTAGAAAGCGGCCCTCTATGCAGGCTTTAAATAATTACAGCAAGCGGCTCTAAGTAGATAAACTTGGAGAAAGAAAATGGAAAGCGGCTCTACACAGGGACAGTTGAAAGTAACATTTCAACAGGAAACACTGTGGCAGGGTGAATTTCAGGTATGCTTGTTTTTCTTTTGTAACTTCATTTCATTTTTTTGTACGCAAAAAATCATCATATAATACCTCTTTCTGATAGATGCAAAATATTGTAGGCCCCTCTTCAGTTGCGAGAGCTACATATCTGGTCTTATTACTCATTTTAAAAGTTTCCCAAGTCCATAGGACAGTTGAAGTAACTTGAAAAGATAAGCATATCAGTGGTCAAAAGTTTGCAGGAAGAATTTTGTGAACTGTCCTCCTTGAAATACTTAGACTTGAAGAACTGCCGCCAAATGATATCACTGCCTGATTCTTTTGGAAGGCTAACAAGCCTCCAACACATTACATTAAATGATGCTCATAGCTTGAGGACGCTCCAAGAATCATTTGGGAATTTCACTCAACTCAAAAGTCTAGATTTGAAAGGACGCCACAAGTTGACCTTCTCCGGCACCACGCTTGGAAATATTGGGAACTTGGAAAACTTAGATATCTCAAGCTGTATAAATGTGACAGAATGCCCCCCCAACTTGAACATCAACGGTCCTTGAAAAAATTAGACACAGAAGGAGTGAGGTTAAAAGAATTTCCCAATTGGATTGGGAACCTATGCAATTTAGAAGCTTTGAAAATATGTGGCTATTCCTTAGAAGTGCTGCCTCTAGAATCTTGCCTCAGGAACTTGAAAGATTTGTTTCTCCTAGGATTTAAAAGATTTAAGTACTTGCCCGATCACTTTCTACCATTGACTCAGTTGGAAAGGTTGCACCTCAGCTACTGTGGGATAGAACACTTACCACAAGAACTTCTGAAGATGAACAATCTTCTATATTTAGAGGTGGACTGTTATCCGTTGTTGGAACTACCATTTAAAAAGATTGAAGAAGGAGAGTTGAATAAGTTGGAGTCCTTCCATGACGATGACAAATGTTTGATTGCGCTCAAGGAGATAATTCTGCAGCATACATCTTTGGGTGTGTAAGACTAAAGGCGCTGTTGAATCTTGAGATGTTGATAACTTTGGAAATATTAAATGTTTCTGGATGCAAAAAGTTGCAGAGCATTCCAGAGTTGGGGCAGCTGAAGAAGCTTAGGAGTCTATGGGTTAATAGATGCGATGAGATCCTGGAGTTGTTCGACGCAAAACATTTAATGTTGCTAAAAACACTTAACACTCGTGACTGTCCAAAACTAAGGTGGGGTGCGGGTGAGCTCGAACAACTGCACCAGCATTTGAAGGCAGGTCTACAGCTAACGTACCCAATAGTGTAATATTTATATAATTTCAATAGACATAATGGTTATTAAAACTTTTGCTGGCAATATATGCCACCAAAGGTTTCACTATTTTAGGTTTACTTGAAAGCTTGGTTGAATCCTAAGAAGTGATGAGAATGATGATTCTTTTCAAAATAAAAATAATTTAAAATTAAATTTTTAAATTTCTTTTTTAAAAATTAAATTACCAATCATAATACTTTGCAATGAGATTTCCAAATAGTACCAAATTATATGTGCTTCTTAGGAAAATTTTATTATATTAGTATTAATTTTATATTATTATTAATTTAAAATTTCTAATAATATTTTATTAAAAAAAATTAAAAAACCTTGAAACTTTTTTGAAAGTATAAAATAAATAATTTTAAATTTTAATAAAAAAAATAACCAATAAACAATTATTTTTTATGTGCTTTTCTAGAAGATTTATATTAATAATAATTATAAATTATTAATTAAAAATAAAAAATTATATAAATACTAAACTATAAAAGTATTTATTTCTATCTAAATTATGAAAAAAAAATTAATTTATAATATTAGAGAAATTAATAGTATCATATTTATAAATAAAGATTTAAATTTTATATTAAAAAGTTTTATGAAATTTCTAAGTTTATTAATGCTTTAGAAAATATTTAAAAGCTTACATAAATTAAGAGGTTTTTACATTGAAAGAAATATAATCTGGATTACATGTTTTGTAAAAATAAGTTAGAGAAATAAAAATTTATAAAACAAAAATCCTAACATGTTTTGAAAACATAAGTTAGCGAAATAAGAAATTATAAAACAAAAATCCTAAAATACTGAGGATTTGTCTTTCTTCTTTCACATTTGTAAGTTTTAAATTTACAATGTAGAATTGTTTCTTTAAAGTATGAATTTAAATGGTTATTTTTTTATTATTTATAATTCAAGGAAAAATAAAATCTGGTTATTTGTATGATCAACATAGATTCATTTAAGCACGAATTTAATATGTTTTTAGAGGGATCAAATTTCTTTAAATGCAAACTTATTTTAGAGTGCAAACAATAATGTGTAATTTTGTATTGTTTAAATTTTACTTTTGAATATTATAGAGATTACATAACATGTGCATTGAGTCATTTTATCAACCCACAAGAATCTTGTCTTTTTATTATTAATATATTTTCAAGTATATATATGAAGCTGATATCAAGTGTTAAATTAATTTTGAAAAGTATAAGGTTCAAACATCTTAATCACACATTATTTTACTCTAATTAATTTACATAAAGTTATACTAGGTCATATGGACAAGTAATTAGATATCTATATTATATATTTTTTTCTTTTTCATTATAAACTGCATTTCTTTTCTACTTAGAGAATATTTTATTTTTATTTTAAAAGAGACAAACATACTTACACAACACCTTCACAGTTGTAGAATGAGTATTTAGGCTCAATGAACCTCTCTACTCAATCACTATGATTATTTCTCTTCTAGCTAAGTTATATGGAACTATATTGAAAACTGATTAACATATGACTAAAAATTAGGATAAAAGATTTAAATAATGGATCACCTAGTTTCGACTAAGATCATCTAAAATGAATGTACTAACAACTATTTTGAGTATAGTGTTGCAATGATAAATGTTATACAAAAATTATATTGCTAAATTCAATTTGTATATTTTGAGTAGAGTGTTGCTAAGATAAGTATTATACAAAAATTATATTGCTAAATTCAACTATGCAAATGGTTGGTTAAAAGGAATTAACTATAATGTATAAAATAAGAAAAATTGTGGTGTATTGTATTGTATACTTTACTCTCTATATTTATTATGTCACCACATAGTAGTGATTATGTCTATCTTTCATGATTTTGTATTAATATTAGGAGTTGTCTAACAGTTTTTGAATCATGATTTTGATGGTGGAAATGAATTCAGCGCCATCAAAAACCTCTAAAACACCTAAAATATTAAAGTTTGATAATTATAACATGGATTTACAAAAATATTTACCAAATTTTCCTACGGCTTAACATTAACGGTACATACATAAATATCAGTGCTTGCAAAGTTCACTATAAGCTATCAGTTTTGGTAGGACACTTATGTCAGCGTCTGTTGTGGCATTACGGCAGTGGCACCACAATTGTATGAGAGGACATGGATGATCGAACCATTGCAGTTGCGCACTCACCACATTGGAATTCTATATCGGTCTGAGTAAATTAGGACGCCATTAATGTCGGCATTGATACTTTTTTCTCTTTTTATTATGTTAGTTTGGTTATGTTAAACTAAATTTAAATGGAGTTGTTTTTAGTGTGATTTTTTTGGAGTTTTTGGTGTTGAAATTCAGTGAAAATTTTTGAGGTGAAATCTTGATTTATGTTATTTAAATTGGTTTTTTGACTGTAAATATGGATTCAACACCCCAAGAAATCTGTAGGAATATTGATTTATGTTATTTAAATGTCTTAGTCTAAAAAACCAACAGAATAACTCAGAAATTCCGATAAGATTTTGAAAAATTTAGGCAAATATTTTTCAGAATCTTGTTTACAGGTGGTAAACTTCAGTATTTTGGGTGCCCTAAGGGTTATTGATAGTACTGAATCCATTTACACTATCAAAAATGAAATTTAAATACTCCAACTACTTGATTTTTTGAATTTTTGTTTCCGAGATTCCTGCAAAAAACTGTTGTCTGAGTTATTCTTTTGCATCGCTAGACAACTCCTATTTAAATTGGTTTTTTTTATTGTATATATGGATTCAACACCCTAAAAAAATATGTAGGGCACTTCTATAGTGTGCAAGATTACCTATCAAACTTCTATTTTCAATGAATTCCTGTCCGATTTTAGAGAAATTAAACTTAAAAAATCCACTAAAATATACCTTCAAAAAATCGCAATAAAATAACTGAATTTGTCATTGAAGTTCATACCACAAAAAATGAATTTCAGTCAAATATTTTACAGGTTCGTCACCCACGCATTTAGGGTTTTATTGTTCATTGGTTTAACCATTACAAAAGGAATATAGAACTTAGGGTTTGCATGGTACACAATATTTCATATGAAGATTAATCTGCTAATTCCCTTTCATTTCTTTTATTTATCTCTCTTGCAGGTTTTTCTCGAACAAAATGGAACTGAGTATCGATATGTTGGGTGTTTTTGTGAAATACTGGATTGTATGCTAGCTTAATAGTGCTCTGGTTGTCACTTTTAATGGTAGTTGTTTCTTTTTGTTCTTCTCTTGCATCATTGAGAAGTCTTCTCAACCAGATAGCTTCACATGTGGCTACACACAATGCTTGGTACTCAGCTTCAGTTGAAGATAAAGCTACAGTAATTTTATTTTTGCTGCTCCATGCTATGACCCCGGATCTAATGCTGAATGCATAACCTGTGATGGATCTTCAATCATCGAGGTTGCCTGCCCAATCGGAATTTGAAAAACCTGCTAAAGTAACATCAGATTTTTCAGTGTATAGAATACCATAATCACTAGTACCACAAAGATACCCCAACACGCTCTTTGCTACAACCCAATGACTTTTGAGAGGTTTAGACATGTACTGGCTCAACACACTAACAGAGTATGCCAAATCTGGTCTAGTTGTAGTAAGATATATCAGACTACCAACTAGCTGTCTATACTTAGTGGCATCCACCTCCTTAGTGCCATCATCACTGCACAACTTTAGATTTTGTTGCAATGGTGTTGCTGCTGACTTACACTGTTCCATCTTGAATCTTTCTAGCAAACTTCTAGCATACTTCCCTTGAGTAAGAAAATTCTATCCAGAATCTCTCCATACTTCTAGGCCCAAACAATAATGGAGATTTCCAAGATATTTCATTTCAAATACTTGTGACATATGCCATTTGATTTCTTTGATCAAAGTATCTGTATTGCCTATTATAATCATATCATCCACATACAAAGAAATCAAAATAATTTTCCTCTGTTTATTAAACTTGGTTTACAGATTTGGATCATTCATGCTCCTATGAAAACCATGTTGTACAAAGAATGAATCGATCTTCTCATACCATGACCTGGGTGCTTGTTTTAAACCATATAACGCCTTTTTCAATCTACAAACAAGATGTTCCTACCCCTTTTTAACAAACCCTTCAGGCTGAACTAGATAAATTTCTTCTTTCAAATCACCATTTAGAAATGCAGACTTAACATCTAACTGGTGTAGCTTCCACTTATATTTTGTAGCTAAAGAGATTAGCATTCTAATGGTATTTAATTTCGCTACAGGAGCAAAGGTTTCATCGAAATCTATTCCCTCTTGTTGTGAATAACCCTTTGCTACCAGTCTAGCTTTAAGCTTTTCTATACTCCCATCTGCATTTACTTTAGGTTTATACAACCACTTACAACCTATGGGTGTTTTTCCTTCAGGAAGTTCAACTAAATCCCAAGTATGGTTTCTAGTAATTGATTCAATTTCTTCATTCATTGCAGCCCTCCATGCATCAGATTGACTTGCTTCTTTGTAATTCATGGGTTCTACAATGTTTAAAATATTCTTCATTAAATCATAGTCTTTCAATCTGGCTAGTAATTGAGTCTTCCTACTTGATCTCCTTGGTAGGGGACCTACCTCAAATCTGTCTGCTTCAAACTTATATGGGCTTGCATTATTAGCTACATCACATGTTTCTTCTTCTTCTTTCTACTCCTGCTCCTGATCATCCCTGCTGATTTCTTCCATCAATAATGGAATGTGCTAATCATTATCACTGTCATCCTTTCCTTCCTCAACCTGTTCATGAAATACTACATCTCGACTTGCAAATATTTTATGAGTCACAGGATTAAATAAATTATATGCTTTAAACTCAGTACCATATCGTACAAAGATACATTCATGGCTTTAGGATCTAACTTCTTTCTATCCACCTTGGGTGTATGGGAAAAAACTTTTGACCCAAATACTCTTAAATGACTCACAGCTGATTTGAATCCATATAATGCTTCAAAAGGGGTTTTGAAGCTAGGAAATTTAGTAGGACTCCTATTCTTTAAATAAACAATAGTGTTGATGGCTTCCACCCAAAAACCATTTGATAGACCCTTACCTTGAAGCATACTCCTTGCGCACTCTAGAAGAGTTCTGTTCTTTCGTTCTGCCACTCCATTTTGCTGTGGTGTATGAGGCGCTGTAAACTGCTGAACAATCCCATGATATCTACAAAAATTCATGAACTCTCCCAACCTGTATTCTCCCCCTTGATCCGAGTAGAGAATTTTTATGCATTTTCCTGTCTGCTTCTCTACCATAGTTTTAAATTCTTTAAAACACTAAAAGGTCTGACTCTTTTTACTCAAAAAATATATCCAAGAGAATCTAGTGCAATCATCAGTAAACATAAGAAAATAATATGCACCACCTAGCGACCTTGTCTGCATAGGTCTGCATATGTCTATATGCAACAGCTCTAGAATATCTCTTTCCTTTCTATTAATATGCAGAGGAAATTCTTCTCTATGCATTTTCCCTAATGCACATCCATCACAATCTAACTGAACACTATGAAAAGTAGGGATTCCATCGACCATACCTTTTCTCTGAGGTAACATGAGGTCTTGCAAATTAAGGTGACTGAATCTCTGGTGCCAGAAGTTTTCGGCTGTCAATCCTGTTGCAACCATGGCTTGCTGTGGCATGATTTTCACATCTAGTCTATACAAGCTCCCCACATGCACCCCTAATGCAACAATTTCCATCTTGCTATCCTTTATGACATAATGGGTCTTGAAGAATTCAATTAGCATATCCTGATCAGTTATCATAGGCACAGAGATCAAATATTTCTTAATCTCGGGCACATACAAAACATTCTTAAGATGTATAATGTCACCGCTAGGTAAATTTATTGGAATATCAACATACCCTTGGATCTCATATCCTCTGTCATCTCCTAAATAAATTTTAGATCCACATGAAGTTTCTTCAAGAAATTCGAACCATTCATTCTTACTTGTCATATGTGAGGATGTGCCAGAATCGACATACCATATGTTGTCCTCATCTTCCTTAGATGCTGAAAGAGCACAATTAGCTGTAAATATTCGAAGTTCATGACTATGGTCTTCATCTTCATCAACAAATTATCCTTTGTGATTTCTCTATTTATTCCTTGCTTCGTCTGTCTGCCTCTTATAACAGTCCCTAATTTGGTGGCTAATTTTCCCACAGTAAAAACATTTCTTGTTCGAAAAATTGTTTGCAGACGTACCTCTAAATGGTCTCTTTTGAAACGTGCTACCTCCTCTCTGTTGTTGTTGTTGCTGTGGTGGCTGCTGTTGCTGATGTGGCTGCTTTCCTCTAAACTGTCGCCTCTTCACCATCAGAGCAAGATAATCACTCTGCAGTTTTAAATTCTTCCATCGCTCTTCTTCTTGTAGCAAGATTCCTGTCAATTCTTCAAATGTAGGGGGTTTTTCCCTCACTGCCAATCCTGTGATGAACATCTGGTATTCATCCTTCATTCCGTTCAATGTAATTGTGACTAGATCAGAATTAGACACCTTTTCTCTGATGTCTCCCAATCTGTCTTTCAGGTCTTTAACCCTCACAATGAATCCAGAAGCAGATTCGTTCTCCTCCATCCTCATTGCAAACAACTTGCCTTTGAGAGACAAGGTGCAATTTGTATTTTGTGTCTGGTATAAATTCTTGATTGTCGTCCAAATCTCAGTGGACGATTTGCCATCTCTAATATGTGGGATAATATTGTCCTTAATAGACATCTTCAATATGACTTTTTCTTTGTTCTTCCTTTTATCCCAGTCTTGTATAAGTGTGGTTGTTCCTGTTACAATATTTGGTTTCTTCTCATCTCTTGTGACAATCAACCACGCATTTGCTCCCGCAAGCAATGTCTGTAGCTTGAATTTCCAATTGGTGAAATTGGACCCATCGAGTTTGCTAGACTCGGTGAGATATGTTTCTATGGTATTATTCATATTGGACTGAACTTTCAGATCCACCAATGAATAACTTTAGCCAACTGGATAATTACAAGCTATACTAAAAAAAATTCAATACATACCAGATCCTAATCACAGATCTGCCACCAATCTGGCCTGATCTTGTGACTATAACTCAGATCCTCCATCATCGGGTGAATCCGAAACTTCGATCTGCCACCACCAGGCAACTCCAATCTGCCACCACCGGGCAACTTCGATCTACCACCACCAGGCAAATCCGATCTACCGCCACCGGGTAAATCCACAACTTTAATCTTCCACCACCGGGCAACTTCGATCTACCACCACCGGGAAAATCCAATCTGCCACCACCGGGCAACTTCGATCTACCACCACCGGGCAAATCCGATCTGCCACCACCGGGAAAATCCAATGTGCATAACCTACACGGAGAGAGATTGGCACTTTCCCGAGCCAAAAAATCTGCGTCCAAATAAAATCCACGCGAGTCACCAAATTGGCGCGGGTATGGCTTGCACAATCACGCCAATCGCGTGTTTCGGCGCGCTAGCGCGGGTATGGCCTTAACAGTCACGCCAATTGTGCGTTTTGAAGCGCCTGTCAGCGGAAAAATCGTGCCAACCCTCTTCTGCTCAGAGATCAATTAACCATCCGAGACCTGAGAGCACGAAGCTCCTATGAGCACAACACTCCTGTGTACACCATAGACACGAAGGCTCTGTAGCCACTAGGGCTCTCTATAAACAAATCAGGCTCACCCAATCTGAGCTCTAATACCAAGATAAAAACTAAACTAAATAGAAGTTGCAGCTCACAGGTGAGTACTGCACGTGGAGACTGCATTCAAATGGAGAGTACACACTCTACATTCATTAATGGAATGATACAACTATAAGTACATCACAAAGAATCAGGGAGTTGTAAACAAAATCCTATATCCTAGGAACTAATCCTAACTTAAGGAGCTAGGTTACAACAATGTAACCATTTCTCCATTAATATACAAATAATATTAATTATTTCCAATTATAGAACTTAGGGTTTGCATGATACACAATATTTCATATGAAGATTAATATGCTAATTCCCTTTCATTTCTTTTATTTATCTCTCTTGCATTAACACTAACACTGATCGAATGCTCTCACATATGGGAATGGCATGGGTCTTCTCATGCTGAGCTTCATCTTAAATATTTGTACAGTCATGGCGTATTCCAAGCTTCATTTTATATGTTAATAGTGTATATTAAAGTTCTCACCTTTAAACCTTTAAATAATGGAGGATGTGGAAACTTCTTGCAAATCTTAAGCTCTGTTGAGAGTTATTTGAACGTTATTTTTTGTTGACTTCAGCTACCCAAGAATGTTAAAGTTGATGGAGGCAAGTCACATCTAGCATCCTCATTTGACTTTAAATGAGGTTTAGGATGTTATTTAAACAAATCATTTTGGAATTGTTTGGTGGAAATCAAAGCATTGTCTGGTTACTTAAGCCATGAATCCAACACTTGAGGTAGGACAAGATTTTGGGGTGTTTTTGCTTTTCATATTTTTCCTTAGGTACCATTTATAGATTTATGTTTGGGATTTTAATTCAACCATCTAAGGAATTATTTGAAGGCTCATTGAATGTTGTTTCACACAGAAAAGAAATATGTGATTCGAAGGAGAAGGGAAAAAGCAGGGTTGCGGAAACCTTGAGGTTGCAAATGTAGAGAATCCTTGATGTTCAAAGTCCTTGGAAAATGGAGCTAAAATAGCTACTATTTAGGCCATACAACGAGCTAAGAAACAAAATATTGCTACTAATTTGAAGTATGCAATGAACTTTGTTTCTTCCATGCTAAAATATCAAGTATGTCTTGAATTTTTGTTATTTTTTTCATTAGTTGCTTGGATGAAGGGTTTGAGATGGAGAGGAACACGCAAATAGGTTTTAGGTTTGCTTAGATTTTTAATATGCACATTTTGTTGTTTATTTTTCATCAAGTATAAAAGTGTGTCGGGGCTATAAATAATAATTCTAGTCTAGACACACAATCTATTGCACATGATTTGAATGATTTAAAATGTTGACTTTTTCATAGTTCTGCAAACTTTCAATCCCCATTAGATTTATAGAAATTAAATTGATTTTCTTTTATATGTTATATTGTTTAAAATGGAGTAAATCTATTAGAGTGGCTTAATTAAAGCATCTCTGACATATTACAGCAAATGTTGACTGCCCTAAGGTAGACATAAGCTAAGACATGATATTCAACAAATTAATTAATAGAGAAACAATTATAATGAAAATTTGCTTAAAGATTCAAGGATCATGTGAAAAGAACATATGACAGTTTGATCAATAACACAAGTCATGGAAACTCGAGCACAAAATTATTTTATAGAACGATACTCTCCCTAAGATTAGATTAAATAGTACAATACAGACATGAAGATAACACAATTCATGGAAACTTGAGCAGGAAAAACGATACTCTCCCCAAGCTTAGATTAAATAGTACAATACAAACATGAAGATTTTTAGGATCATTCTAGTCAAGGGCATTCAACTCTCTTCAAGTTTCCATAATCAAGTCTGTATATGGTAGATTTTTCTTACTTGCCCCTACTTCCTATCCAACTAACCATTTTATAGCCTGAATTTTAAATCATACCTTTTATCAACACAAGATTTCTAAAACAGTTTCAAGTGTCTTCAAAGGCAATCAAATTAAACTAAACAAAATCCTTCACAAAGTTCAATGAAGGAACTTTAAATATATCTACATTAATCTACCCATAATAGATGTCGTCATGAATGTAATATTTGAATGTGATAAAGTTCGTAGGTGACCTATGTTTGGAAAAGTTCCTTTTAATTTCCAATGCCTCCGAAGTTGTTTGATTGTAAATCCATTAGAAAAATTTTAAAACTTGGCATCTTTGGAAAAACAAAATGGTGTGTATGATGTGTGGTGTGACCTGTGCATTGGAGACATGAAAATAATATGACAGAATTTAGTATCGTAAATTTGAACTAATTCATCTTAGACTTTCTTGATTTGTGATTGTTTTATTTTTTTTCTTGATTGCATAGACTTACACACAATATGATAATGGGAAAATCAATTTGAATCTTGACATAATTTGGGTGGAAACTGGAGTCTTATACAAATAACTTATGATGGTATTTTGGGTTATAATTGGGATATATATGTAGTGCATTCAAGTAGTTGGGAATCTTTACTTCAACTGCTTTTGGTGATCAATTGACTTTGAAATTGTTTGACCATGTGAGCATTGTTATGCCATTGGCATGACGATTTAATTTAGTAGTAGGTGTTGAACATTAGCTAATTGATGATTTGTTGGAGCAATCCTTATTTGTAAGTGCTTTAATCATTGAAACCTTTATATTCAACTCAAATTTGAATATTTAAAGTTCACAAGAAATATATTTGTTTATTCGAAAGAAAGATTTAATTTGTGATATGTATAGTACTTTTCATATGTGAGCAAGATAGAGCTAATCTATGATATGTGTATCTTTCATATCCTAGTAGATAATGACTGAAGTTCATGGGATTACAATGCTTGGTTTTAGTTATTGTGGATGGGGGTTTCCAAAGAGGTTAGAAATTCCAATGCCATGGTGAAAAAGAGGGCGGGATGAGGTGTTTGCTAACAAAAATCTCCTCGATGATTCTCGTTCTTGTGATATTTAAAATTTCGAATTTGTTGCAACTAAAGATATTATTTAGAATGCATATTGAAGAAAGAAAAGTCACCAAATCTCAAATGGCTTCGCTGGTATAAGTTTCCATACTCTTGTGCACCTTCTCAGATACCAATAGAGAACCTAATAGTTTTAGAAGTGGTCGGGGACAAGTTGGAAACACTATGGTAGGAGTATCTTGATTATGTTTTTTTTTTTTTCTTTCTAACTTCATTTCATTTTGTATGCAAAAATTATCATGTACATCTTTATGATAGCTAAAATTCCAAATATTGCAGGCTTCCATTCAGTTGTGAGAACTACATATAATTTGGGCTTCTTCCTCATTTTCAAAGTTTCCTAAGTCTATAGGACAATTGAAGTACCTTGAAAATATTAGCATATCATTGGATCGAAACATGCTCAAAAGCTTGTCGAAAAAAATCTGTGAACTACCCTCATTGAAATAATTAGAATTAGAAGACTACTACGAAATGATATCACTTCCTGATTCTTTTGGAAGGCTACCACACCTCCAACACATTAAATTACATGGTGCTATCAAATTGGCAATGCATCCATAATCTTTGGGGAATTTAACTCAACTTAAAAGTTTAGAATTGAAAGGATGTGGCAATTTTACCTTCTCCACCACCACACTTGGCAATATTACGACCTAGGAATATTGTTTAGCATAGTGGTTAAGGTCATTAATTATTGTTTTACATGGAATATTGTTTGGCATAGTGGTAAAGGTCATTGATTATTACCCCATAAGTTATGGTTTCAACCCAATAGACCTTCCACTCCTGCCCTTCGGATAACATTCAACTTCAAATATAGATTGTAGCCACCTCATTTCCAACGATGATGATTGGTGTATAAGTAAAATCTATTTTGTCTATTGGAAGAAATTGTGGATTCAATCGTGCCGATGCCATTTACATACATATGAAGTTTTAATGCACTTTATATATAACTATGTTTCAATCCATGTTAACTGTTTTGGTCAGTGCAATAGTAGTTTGTTCAATTTGTTCCATCGAGGTTGGTGGTTCGAACAACCTGCCAATCGTTTCAAAACCATTACTCGAATCTCCTTCGACAATTGGAGGTTTCCAAGTGGACATGACTTTTTATTGGCCTGCATTATGCACATTTAACTTGCCAAATCATCTTATCACATCATTTAACTTGCCAAATCATCCTATCGCATCATTAGTGAGTTAGCTTGCCACATCACTGCCGTGTTAGCTTATCAGATCACTAGTTGTATAGTGAAAATACCATGTGTCACATGTTGATTGGTCCACCTATCATGCTACTTATTAGAATTTGTATTGCCACACCAATATCTATACTATACATACTTCCATGTTTCACACTCTGCGAACTTTTTGCTTGTTTCATTAAAACTTCAAAACACCATAACTTCTTCATTCGACATCTCTTTGACGCCATTCAAGTGGCATTGGAAATATCTAGACTAGATCTAAGACAAGGAGCCCTTTTCATCAACATTTGAGGACATCAATTTTTTTTTTTAATCGTGAGGATAAACCTGAATTGAGAGACCTAATACAATCGTTAGGATGAGATGAATTATGTGACTAAGTGATTAAGAGACTTGCCAATGTGTTGGAATAATAATAATAATAACAATAATATTATATACCAAAGCTATAAGCATGACATGAATTTAAATAAACAAGAACACAACATTGCAAATGTAGCAAATATCTACAAATAAATATGTTCGATGATATAAATGAGATGGAATATTTGAAACATTAAATGAGAAATCCCACTTGATTTCCCCATGTTTGTTCAAGGTCTATTGTTTTGTCTTCAAAAATATCATTGAAGGACTCATCTATAATTGATTTTACTAATGAGCTCTCATTTCCATTACAATTTACATGGATGAATTTTGAGTAGTTGTTTTGTATTTTACAAAGATAAGAGCGAATGAAAAAATAACAAAGGAAATGGAACTATGATATGTATAGGATTAAAAAAAGTGAAGTATATCAACTAATGTGATGCGAATTTTTGTATTGACAAGACTCAATAATACTCACAACTCATAAATTCATGGAAATATTGACAAAAACAATATTTCTAAATTTATTTTGGAAAATTTTCATTAAATGACGCATAAAATAATATATACACCAATTAAATAGTATTTTATTTATCAATATATAAAATATATAATAATTTTAATGTCATAAAAAAGAACACTGTAGAAAGATACACTGGTTATGAATTATATAAAAACATTAAAAAAAGAGAGTTTAAGTTTTAAATATCAAATACAAAGTATTATGAATCAATATTTATGTAGCATTTAAACATCGCTTGAAAGGAGTTATATATATATATATATATATATATATATATATATATATATATATATATATATATATATATATATATATATATATTCAATCTATTTTGTAAATATAAAATAATTTCAAAAATTTTGCAATTTTTAAACGTTTTCATTCACTTTAAAATATGTTTAAATCCCCTTGGGAAGGAAAATGAAATTTCCATTTTGATTACGAATAGAATTGCTAAATTTCCATAAGGAAATCTAACTCATTACTAATCAAATAATGTTACAAATAAATATAGGAAGTGTTGTCTCAAGATAGTGAAAATATCTTGGACACACAATCACTTGGTTGAGAAAATCTCTCAACCACACACCAATCTAGGAAACATAATAGGAATACACTCCTCTAGATAGAAAGAATCACAACTGAGACAAGTAAGAATTACTTTTTCCAACACACCCCCTTAATGACTACTTGTCTCGACATTAATTTTAAAAGTATAGTTGTGGTCAAACATAACAAAAGGATATGTCTACGTCCATATAAAGGAGAAACCATCTACTGGAATGCATGGGTACCAACCATTACAACTGCTAGTCACATAGGATGTCCATCGCATACATGGTTTTGTCAACCATTATAACTGCATACATGCACCTATACCTGTAAATCCCCCTCCAACATCATCATCGTGGGTTTTATCGGACTACCCATAACCATGCTTTGGGTTTTATCGGATTACCCTGAACCATGCCAACAAGAGCTCTCAGCCACCAACGCTCAACACTACCACCAAGGCACTCAATTCACCCAAGAAGGCTCAACACATCCACGAAGGCTAAACTCTGCCACCAAGGCACTCAATTCAACCACGAAGGCTCAACACAACCACACAATATCAATTCAGCCACCAAGGCACAACTAAGCCACCAAGGGCCTTAAATCTGCCACTAAGGCACTCCAACCACTAAGGCTCACTCGAGACTCGACTCAAGAAGGCCCAGGGTTTTCTCGACTCACCCTCAACCATGCCAAGGGTTTTGTCGGTTGACCCTAAACCATGCCTACAGGAATCCCTGTCCACTTCACTCTTACACATGGTTTCTGGCTTACCACAAACCAACATTGCAAATACAAAGTGGTTTTAATATTACCACAAACTTTATGGGGATACACACGCCTTTACAAGGCTTACAACACAAATCCAACTCTTGGAATTACTAATTACATACTCTACAAATACCACTACAAAACCATCCTAGACTTGCTTACTAATAAATGTATGTGGCCATCATCAAGAGTATATTCCACAAACTCACAAAAAACTCAAATGTTATTGTCCATCATCGCCTAATTTTCAGTGTCGCTTTTGCACAAAATTAATATTTTCCACACTTCAATCTTATTACCCACCGCTGAGTATCTTTGCATTATCTTTCTAATTTAATTGATTTCTTGGATTCACCTGCACGATTTGTTAGAGTATCTAATTCTCACAAAACCACTACATTGAGTTAGCCAGGCTCAATGCTTCTAATTCCAAAAACAAAATACCAATATTTATTTTCTTTGGACTTTCTAAACATATCATTATTTATATATTCAGTTTATTTTGTAAATATAAAATAATTTCAAAAATTTTGCAATTTTTAAATGTTTTCATTCACTTTAAAATATGTTTAAATCCCCTTGGGAAGGAAAATGAAATTTCCATTTCGATTACGAATAGAATTGCTAAATTTCCATAAGGAAATCTAACTCATTACTAATCAAATAATGTTACAAATAAATACAGGAAGTGTTGTCTCAAGATAGTGAAACTATCTTGGACACACAATCACTTGGTTGAGAAAATCTCTCAACCACACACCAATCTAGGAAACATAATAGGAATACACTCCTCTAGATAGAAAGAATCACAACTGAGACAAGTAAGAATTACTTTTTCCAACACACCCCCTTAATGAATACTTGTCTCGACATTAATTTTAAAAGTATAGTTGTGGTCAAACATAACAAAAGGATATGTCGACGTCCATGTAAAGGAGAAACCATCTACTGGAATGCATGGGTGCCAACCATTACAACTGCTAGTCACATAGGATGTCCATCGCATACATGGTTCTGTCAACCATTATAAATGCATACATGCACCTATACCTGTAGATCCCCCTCCAACATCATCATCGTGGGTTTTATCGGACTACCCATAACCATGCTTTGGGTTTTATCAGATTACCCTCAACCATGCCAACAAGAGCTCTTAGCCACCAACGCTCAACGCTACCACCAAGGCACTCAATTCACCCAAGAAGGCTCAACAAATCCACGAAAGCTAAACTCTACCACCAAGGCACTCAATTCAACCACGAAGGCTCAACACAACCACAAAATCTCAATTTAGCCACCAAGGCACAACTCAGCCACCAAGGGCCTTAAATCTGCCACTAAGGCACTCCAACCACTAAGGCTCACTCGAGACCCGACTCAAGAAGGCCCAAGGTTTTCTCGACTCACCCTCAACCATGCCAAGGGTTTTTTCGGTTGACCCTAAACCATGCCTACATGAATCCATGTCCACTTCACTCTTACACATGGTTTCTAGCTTACCACAAACCAACACTACAAATACAAAGTGATTTTAATATTACCATGAACTTTATGGGGATACACATGCCTTTACAAGGCTTACAACACAACTCCAACTCTTGGAGTTACCAGGTACATACTCTACAAAGACCACTACAAAACCATCCTCGACTTGCTTACTAATAAATGTATGTGACCATCATCAAGAGTATAGTCCACAAACTCACAAAAAACTCAAATGTTATTGTCCATCATCGCCTAATTTTTAGTGTCGCTTTTGCACAAATTAATATTTGCCACACTTCAATATTACTACCCACCACTGAGTATCTTTGCATCATCTTTCTAATTTAATTGATTTCTTGGATTCACCTGCACAATTTGTTAGAGTATCTAATTCTCACAAAACCACTACATTGAGTTAGCCAGGCTCAAAGCTTCTAATTCCAAAAACAAAATACCATTATTTATTTTATTTGGACTTTATAAACATGCAATCATAACCAAAATTTCATTTCTACATTGATTTTATCAAGCTCAATGTATTTATCTTACCAAACTCCAAGTAAATTCAAAAAGTTGAGCTTGTTTTTCGACCATTGTTGGAACGTTGGAAGGCATGCCTGCATTATTAGCTGCAACCTATTTCTCCTCTTCAAAATATTCTGGAATGGATGTTTCATAACCCAGGCAATATTGTTAGCCTCAACCATGTCGTTGAATTAAGCATGCATGATTTTTTATGCCGCAGATCTTTTCAAGAACTTGATGAACCTCCTTTGTGGCCTCCTGCCGAAAACACTTCCTTGCAAGAAAAATTTCCTTGCATCCCATAAAAAATGTTTTAGAAGAGAGAGGAACAAAATTTCAACTGCCAAATATAATTTATTCCAATCTTTGGAGGCCACTACTCAGCCACCCATGTTCTCCCTGCTTTTGGATTATGTCAAACGAATGTAAACTTTCCTTACGAAAAATGTTCATCAAATACGAGGTATTTCCTTCTCGATTCTGGGGATGGGAGGTTCAATTAGGAAATACATTTTAGTAGTTTAAGAAATCTCATTTGGTGAGGAAAATTCCTTTCACAGGGATTCGAATACCCAACCAAAGAGAAAAAGGTCTTTGATTCTCCAATTCCTTTGAATTCTCCTCCTGGATCATCGTGCTCTTACCACTTTCGTTAGATCCCCAAGCTGGAACCAACAGAGAAACACTGCTATGTTGGCCGATTACAATGTCACAATCCACCGGAAAAATTTGTAGCATGTCCACCGATCTCAATGTCTCTACATTTAACAGAGTCCTCTACTGCTTCTAAGGACTTTAGCAACACATATGGCCTGGATTCGCCATGTTTGGAGGCCAAAATATCTACCAGAAGTGTGAGGATCGCCCTGACCAAGCCCATGAATCCAGCAAAGGGGATCTGTCACCATGGACGAGTCGATAGGCCGTCACCTTCCAGAGTGTGGAAGGCTTATGGCATCACTTGGATGAATCTGATGGACATAATTACTCTGATAGCGAAAAATTTCACCATTACCAGAAGAGTGTCGTAAAATTAGAGGCATCAAAAATATGTGGCCAACATAGCCATCAAGCATACTCCTCTGTCGCTTGTCACCGGAATCGCCGTACACAACCTCCAAACCAAATGAATCATGCAGCCTCACCAAATCTCCATAGCCAGCAAATCTTCGGCTCCACCCATGCCGTGTAATCATGCCACTCACAAACTCTCTGCAATCACCACTAGAATCCCAGAGACCAAACATGTCATTTCAACTATCCAAATTAACAGGGATGACATGGCTTCAACATTCCCTACGCAAATAGATTTAAGCAAATGCAACTGAGAGATGAATGATGGATAAACATACAAACCAAAAACTTCATTTTATTTAAAAAATACATATACTCTATTTCCTCTTAATTTCCTCAGCCCAAGAGCGGCTGAGGTCCAGACCCATACGGGCTCTGATACCATGTTAAATTTCCATAAGGAAATCTAACTCATCATTAATCAAATAATGTTACAAATAAATACATGAAGTGTTGTCTCAAGATAGGGAAACTATCTTGGACACACAATCACTTGGTTTAGAAAATCTCTCAAACACCCACCAATCTAGGAAACATAATAGGAACACACTCCTCTAGATAGAAACAATCACAACTGAAACAAGTAAGAATTACTTTTTCCAACAAGAACGAACCTAAAATATCCAGCTCGACTCTTATCTCTTCATTTTCCATAAAGTAAGAGTAGTAGACGAAATTTGTGCATGTGGTGCCTCTTCACGGGTTGGTAAGCGAGTCTCGGACCACTGGGTGGAATGAGGGAGGACTTTGGAGTAGCAAAGGTAATATCATTGTATGTTGTTTCAGCGTAGGACTAAAGATAGGTTTGGAATTTTAAATTTATTTTTTCTGTCCAAAGTCAGGTTTGGATTTTCAAATTTTTTTTTTTTGTCAAATGGAAATTTGATGACCATTATTTCTTTTTCATATTTTTAATTTGAATATTTTATGAATATTAGTGAGTGTCAAATTTGTTTCTTGTTCAATGCAAAATTTATATAACAATTGAGAGATAGACATAAAGTTGTCCCCCTTAGAAAGAAGAAGAAAGGAAAACACCTCAATAATCTAGCTCTATAGCTCCAAAAATATACTAAGATTAAAGTGATTCTTGTAAACCACAACTCCCTAGAAGTTACACTCCAAAAAAAAAAAATGTATATTGGAGAAGGAACTGTTAGTGTCTTAATGTTCAGTGATCAAATACACTCTTTCAGGTTTACTTGGCATTGGTCCTAGGTCAAAATTTCATGTTTTCGAACCAATTCTAAAATAAAATTTTGTTCACTGAATGTTGTCTAGGTCTAAAATGCTACTCCCTTCACTCCATTTATGGTCATCATCATTTCAAGGTCATGTCATCCATCGATCACCTAGGGTCATAGATCATTCAACATACCTCCATCTAGGTTATGGTCCAGGTCTCATTTGTTTTGCCACCACAATGTCTAATCATTTCATGAAAGAAAGAAAAAAAAAAGTCATTTTCACTATACAAAGAATCCTAATTGGGAGCTAGCAAATATAGGAAAATAAAGTAAAGGCAATTTTTCTTTTCTCAAAGAAGTATGCTACACAGTCAAAAGAGCTCCTCTCTCATGCTCACAACTCTCCACAACCATCCAAAGATTGGCAGTTTGCTACGTTTTTGCCTTTCAAGCTCCAAGAAACCATCATAAGGTTCAATTCATCATTGCTAAAGTTTTAGAGGCTTCCAATTCAGTAAGTGATCATCCCTCACCTTTCATTCAACTCAATTTCTTCAGGAAAGGGTGGATTCCCTCTTCTAGGGTTTTCAACTACATTTTTGGTTTCATTGATGTTTAGCTTGCTTCAGCAAGAAAACCCCAAGTTTCATCATCTATTAACCTTCACACATGATTCATACACCTTAACAGTCATTCCATATCATGCATATCTATGATTTCTCCCATTTTCACTCAAATCCTAATCCTCACTACACTTTTGCAGAGATACTAGGTCAACTATGTTTTTAGGAACTATTTCCCTCTTTCCCTTATCCATTTCCAAAAATTCCACCTATAATGTGTTCCTAACACACAACCATATCTCCCCTAATTTTTTCATATTTTTCCCTAACAACTATCCCCTCCAATTCCCTCCCTAAACTTGCTGCCCCATTTTCCCTTGTTTTCCTAGTTTTCACCCTTCCTTTGCTTCATATCAAGCCAGGGTTTCTTTTTGCTGAAAAACATCATGGAAGGTGAGAAGAGAAAGTATAATAAGGGATATCATCATTCTAGGTTTGATCCAACTCTGACCCATGTGATAATTTTCAAAGTTTTGTGATCAAGTTAGGGTTTACATTACACACAAGGACATACTTATTTCAAATTTAATTTATGAAGTAATGAAGATGAATTTGACAAAAGTGAAAGAGGTTTTTGTCAATAATAGACCAAAGAAGAAAAATCTCCTTCAGTTTATGAACTGGTGTTATGATTTGAGATAAATTCCCAAAATACAGCTGCTCTAGGTCATTTTCTGCACTTTTGGACAAGTTGTCTTCAAGTTAATTTTTCAGGCGTTTGGAACAGGGGTTTGCAGTGCTTGATGACTATATTGTGTAGTAGACATCCTAAGATTTACAACATGCCACTTGAAGCCCAAAATTACTCAGATAAGGCCTCCAAAATCCCTCTCAAAGTGGTGTGATGCTTTTGCTGAGAGTGTGCTACGCTTCTACAAATTTTAGTGACCAACTTCAAACTTGGACTCTGAACAAATGGGAGAGTATTTTTGAAAAGAGGAGGATGTTTTTGTTCGTAACATACCAAAGAACAAAAAATATCTTATTTTTTCCAAAAAAAATATGGTTAGAGAAATATTGATCCATCTTTGAGCCATATTTATGCAGAAAAAAAGTTTTGAAAGTTTTGGATTTTTGGCAATTTTTCGCAATTTCGGTTGTACAGAAGCGTCGCACAGTAGCAAGATGCTTTTACTCAGAGCCTATAAATGAGGAAATTTTTACAAGGATGGATAGATCTTGCCTTATACTTTACATATATGGTCTCAGGTTGGCATGAAACCCTTTAGTTTTGCAGAAAATCTAAAAAAAAAACCCTTTTTCATGATTTTGCCACTCGTTTTTCCTATGCATGGTTATTCTGGAGTAAAGTTGGGAGAATGAGTTTTTGAAGGCCTTCCAGGGGTATTTTCTCAATTTCAAGGTTGGGATGGAAAGAGGACACATAGGGATACCGAGCCCAACCTTCATATTTGCAGATGGATGCTTAAGGTTCAGCCAAATTCACCTTCAAAGCAGTGCGACACTTTTGCTGGGAGGTGTGATGCTTCTGCTAATTGGTGTGATGCTTCTATCTTGTATTCCTTTTGGACATTTTTCAAGCCAGAATACTCCAAATTTCGAGGTTGAAGTTGTCCTATGAGTTGTATTTTGGATAAGAAATTTTTTTTCTCACTGTGGAAGAATCATGTAATTAATCAAGGAGACATACACTCCTAGTTATTAGCTAAATTTGAGGGGACTATTTATAACATCCCTAGATTCTAGGTAATGACTTATAGAGTGCATTTATGATGTATTTTGGATCAGGTTTTGACACAATGAGGTTTTATGACTTCTATTTTCTATATGTAGTCCAACTCAAGTCATTTTAGAGGTTGGATAGTTGTTATTTGCAGTGTGGAGCTATTATACAAACTTTTTCCAATGAAATCAAAGACATGTTGCAAACATAATCTTGGGACTCCAGTGGTATGCATACGAGCATTTTTTTTTTCTTTGTAACCTCATCAAATTGAATTTTATGTTTTCTTTCCATTACATGTATACTTCTATATGTTGATCTTATGATTCTATGAACAAAAATCTTGCTTTTCATACTCTATTTTATAAGGTTTTCATGAATGTGTTTCTACTCTTCTGATGAAAGAATTCATTTAACATGCTCCTTCTAAATCTCTCTCTCTTTTCAAACCCTATACAAAATGACATTTAAAGTATTTTATTAAGTATACCTACCTGGATTCATCCTTGTATTTGCAATTGAACCTTTGAAATCAAACCTAAAACCTAGACCTCGTTTCTTGATTGTCATTCCTATCCAGCAAAAAACTCAAAACAAACAAAACCTTAATTTACTGAGCTTCATAAATAGCCTAAGATCATTACATATCCAGTCATCTCATTGGTTACAAAAGTGACATTGAGAGATCCCTATTTGGTTTTGGTAGGGATAGCTACCAGACCTAAATATTGGTTTGAGGTTACCTCCTTCAGTTCCATTCTTAGCCTTGGGAAATAGGGGGAGTGATAACATTTTTAGCATCGTTTCCAGGGAGCGAAGGTTAAATATTTCCTAGGAAACAACGACAGAGATTAGCTCTGATTGCTGATGGTGAACAATGGTCAAGCACAAGAAGGATTTGCATCTTTCACCTGGTGACTCCAGTGTCGAAGAATTGAAAGGTTAAGAGTTTTCATGGCGACTCCACTATTCAAAAACTGGTAGCTTGAAGAATTTTTTGGTGACTTCACTTTTTTGAAGATGGATTCAACTGCAAGAAGAAATGCTAGGTATGCTCCTATGGATCGATATCATATCCCTGGCTTTCCAAATCTTATGTCTCGTGTTGATTGGTTATCTTATCTTCCCATGTTCAAAGATGAAAATAAAGATGATGTTTCCTTGCACTTGATCAAGTTTCATATGCATGTACGTAGACTCAAAGTTAAGTTTCCCGAGGATTGATTAATGAAGATATTTATGGTTACTTTGGAAGAAGAAGCAAGAACATGGTATGAATGGTTGAGACCAGCTAGTATATGTTCTTTAAAGGATTTTCATTCAGTTTTATTTGAAAATTATAAAGATTATTATCCATCTTTGCTGCTGGTACATAATTTTTGTGATCATTTTGAGGGTTTCATTCAGTATCTTGAAAGTATCGATGAGGATCTATAATTTGTGGATGATGAGGATATGCTAGAGGAATTTTCTGAATTCTCTTCTCAGGTTAGTTGTCATGATGATCAAGAGGATTTAAAACATGTAGAAAACTTACAACCATAAAAAATTTCTCTTTTAGCTGAATATGAAATCAATCAAGAACTTGATGTAGATATCCATGTCCTTTCTCAGGAGATAAGTGAAAATTTTCAGCCATTTTCTCAATTTTCGTGTTATCAAGGTGCAAGTAATGAACTAATTCATGTAGATAGTATTCCATAGTTGCGCCAATAGGATCATGTGTCAAATATTGTTTTCCATCATAAAAAGCAAGATGACAGTCTTCAAAAATAATTATCTAATGAGACTACAACATAATTGTTTGATCCACAAAAGAACAGTCTCGATAATCATGATATGGCTATCATACTTAAAGGTTTTCATGAGGATGTGCTTACAAATAATGACAAACAACTTCTTGATACACAAGATGTTGTCCCAAAATGTCTCGTTGCAGATTTGAATGATCAAATATATTTGTTTGTGCATAATGATATGATTTCTCCTATTGAAACCTTTCATGAACATTCATAGTCTTGTTTTGGAAATGATGTGAAGGAAGATTTAGTTAACCAAGCTGCACTCATTCATTTTGATAATGATCATGAAGTTCTAGGTGAAAATTTTAAAGGCCTTTCGCACGATTTTAAAGACCCTATTGCCAGTTTTTTACATCTAGTAATGAAGGTCGATGTTGCAGCATTCATTAATGAAGGTGATCAATGTCAGCACATAGACAAAACAAATGTTTGGAAGAAGGTTTGTTTTCCTGTTTTAAATCATACAAGAAGGCTTATGTTGCATGTTCTTCATGATCCTTTGGTTAGTTTGTTGCATCCATCTGGGAAGATGAATCTTCTTGTATTTATGGATCATGAGCACATGTTTAGTGGACACTTTGAGTTTACTATATTTTATTCCTTTTTCCTGCTCGAGGAAAGTGTGAGCACGATTCAAGTAAGTAGCCATTTGCTGGATTGAATACACTGGAGGGATCATATCACATGATTGTATATATATCTTCAGTAGGTGGGTAGTTATCATCAGGATTTGAAGCCCAAGGAGAAGGCCCTAATATCCCAATGGTCTACTTCCATAAGTAAGTTTAGTCAGCAGTCAAGTTTTTGAGTCAAATTCAGTTTTTGTTTCAGCTATTCATTTGAGTGTCTAGTGTTTTATTTTTGATGTAATATTCCCAAATGGGGAAATCAGTAATACATGCACTTAAAAACACATTTTTCAGAATTTATGCTATAATAGTTAAGATCAGCCCATGGATCCATTATTTTATACATTATAGCAACTAAATACAAAAGGAGTTCTAAAACAAATCATGGTAGCTTAGTTAAACAAGCCTCCCAAGACATGATAGCCCAAAAATCATGCAAAAGGAGGGACTGCAACCATGTATAAAAGCTAGAATACCCTGACATCGTTATTTTATTGCCTCTGCAACAACAATATGTTGTACATAAGATCTAGAGCTACTATGTGCATAAAACATTAGATCTATATCAGATCCATGCACTATACAAGCTCCTCTAAAGCACCCCCTTGGGGTTTTCAGCAAAACACCAAGTACAAATTGTAGATCTGAGATTTAAGACTGTAGATCTACTGAAAATTACAGATCTGGAAAGTGTGGCTGATCTGCTATGATAATTGAAGTATCCTCCTCCAATAGATCTCCAAAGTGAAGGGTAGATCCCCAACACTTAGAAAATCAACTCTCCAAATAGTGTGTTGAACCACCCTGCAACTACACCTATAGAAATAACGCAGATTTGGAACTATACTGCGTTGTAGGGATCAAAATGTAGTTGGCCTAATGCCAAGATCTGGAAATGAGGCTCAATGCCTTCAATACTGTCCTCCCAATGAAGTAGAAACCCCCTCCACTGGAAATGAGCACTGAAATGGCCTAGATCTAGAGATCTAGTTTCCACTTGTTGCAGCTTGCTGAAAAAATCAAACCCTCAATAGGATTTACTCTGTAAGAGAAAGGTGAAGCTTGGCCTTAAGCCTAATAGTGGACAACGTGGTGCAAGACTCCTCCAAGAGCTCCTCAATGGAAGAGGTGGGATTCCCGATCAGGAACACCCAATGCTAAACAACATTCAATCTCAGCTAAAAAACCAGAGAAAGTTATATGTTTAAACAGACCATATATTCAGAAAATCATAATCATAAGCTAACCCCCTATGGCTTCCATCCTCTTCCTTATAAAAAATGTGAGCCTTCTCACCTTGGGTTTGCATTGTCCCGTCATCAATGCCACTCCTTCATAACAATGTTGTTTGATTTGGTCAATCTTGACTCGATCTTCATGCAATGTATTCTTCCATACTTAAGGTGGCTTTATTCTAACTATCTAAACTGATCCATATTCCCACTGGGTTATCTCTATTAATGATCCACTCCCTCCATCCTAGCTTTGTTGACTTGGCCAAACTTGACCTTGTCCACACGCATTAGCCCTTGTTCACATATGAAGGTACTTTATCCAACTATGAATATGATCCCTTTTTACATTAAGAGGGATTTTATGTCTACTAAAGAGATTTATGGGTCTCCCTACCCATTTATTCATCTAACTACATGTTAAAAGAAAAATTAATATTCCAATTAGCTGCATGCTAATTGAGGAATATTACATTTGACCCCATTGACAAATGGATGAGGCTACTTATTCTACGGTGTTATTGACACCTCCTAAAGCAGCTTCCATCCCCAAATGGAGAAAATGTTAGTGTCTTAATTTTTAGTGATCAAATACACTCTTTCAGGTTTACTTGGCATTGGTCCTAGGTCAAAATTTCATGCTTTCAAACCAATTCTCAAATAAAATTGAGTTCACTGAATGTTTTTTAGGTCTAAAATGTTACTCCCTTCACTCCATTCATGGTCATTATCATTTCAAGTTCATGTCATCCATCAATCACCTAGGGTCGTAGATCAATCAACATACCTCCATCTAGGTTATGGTCTAAGTCTCATTTGTTTGCCACCAAAATGTCCAATCATGTCATGAAAGAAAGAAAAGAAGAGTCATTTCACCATACAAAGCATCCTCAATGGGAGTTAGAAAATATAGGAAAATAAAGTAAAGGAAATTTGTCTTTTCTCAAATAATTATGCTACATGGTCAAAAGAGCTCCTCTCTCATGCTCACAACTCTCCACAACCATCCAAATATTGGAAGTTTGCTACGTTTTTACCTTTCAAGCTCCAAGAAACCATCAGAAGGGTCAGTTCATAATTTATCAAGTTTCATAGGCTTCCAAGTCAGTAAGTGATCATACCTCACCTTTCATTCAACTCAATTTCTTCAGCAAAGGATGGATTCCCTCTTCTAGGTTTTTCAACTACATTTTTGGTTTAATTGATGTTTAGCTTTCTTCAGAAAGAAAACCCTAGTTTCATCATCTATTAACCTTCACACATGACTCATATACCTTACCAAGTCATTACATATCACTCGTATCTCTCATTTCTCCCATTTTCACTCAAACCCTAATCCTCACTACGCTTTTGTAGATATACTAGCTCAACTCTGTTTTTAGGCCCTTTTGCCCTATTTAGCTTATCCATTTCCAAAAATTCCACCTATATTGTGTTCCTAACACACTATCCTATCTCCCCTATTTTTTTCATATTTTTCCCTAACTCTTATCCCCTCCATTTCCCTCCCTAAACTTTGTGCACCATTTTCCCCGGTTTTCCTATTTTTCACCCTTCCTTTGCTTCATATCAAGCTAGGGTTTATTTTTTCTGATAAACATCATGGAAGGTGAGAAGATAAAGTATAATAATGGAGGTCATAATTCCAGGTTTGATCCAACTCAGACCCATGGCATCGTTTTCAGAGTTTTCTGATCAAGATAGGGTTTACATTGCACACAATGACATTCTTACTTCAAATTTACTTTCTGAAGTAATGAAGATGAATTTGACAAAAGTGAAAGAGGTTTTTGTCAATAATAGACCAAAGAATAAAAACGTACTTCAATTTATGCACAAGTGTTATTATTTGAGAGAAATACTAGAAATACAGTTACTTCAGGTCATTTTTTACACTTTTGGACAGGTTATCTTCAAGTCCATTTTTCAGGGGTTTGGAGCAGGGGTTTGTAATGCTTGATGACTCCATTGTGTAGCTGACATCCTAAGCTTTCCAACCATACAAACTTCAGCTAAAAAATCCTCTTGGAAGGCCTCCAAACTCCCTCTCAAATTGGTGTGATTCTTCCATTGAGAGCGAGCTATGCTTCTGCAAATTTAAGTGACCAACTTCAAACTTGGATTTTGAACAAATGGGAAAGTATTTTTGAAAACGGGGGGAATTTTTTTATAAAATACAAAATAATAAAACCTCTATTAGTTTTTCAACACACATTATGGTTAGAGAGATATTGATTCATCTTTGAGCCCTATTTCTGCAGAAAATTTTTGGAAATTTTTGGATTTTTGCAATTTTGGCAATATTGGTTGTATAGAAGTGTCGCACAGCAGCGTGACACTTTTCCTTAGAGCCTCCAAATGAGGAATTTTACATGTATGGATAGCTCATGCCTTATACTTTACAGATATGGTCTAAAGTTGGCATGACACCCTTTATTTTTGGAGAAAACTCAAAAAACATCACTTTTTTCATGCTTCTGCAACTCATTTTGCTTGTGTGTGGCGCTTCTAGAGTAAGGTTGGGATAATGAGTTTTAGAAGGCCTTACAGGGGGTATTTTCTCAGTTTCAAGGTTGGGATGGAAATATGACACATCAAGATACTTATACCAACCTTCAGATCTACAGATGGATGCCTAAATGTTAGCCAAATTCACCTTCAAAGTGGCTCGACACTTTTTCTAGGAAGCGTGACGCTTCTGCTAATTGGCACAATGATTATGTCTTGGATTCATTTTGGAAAGTTTTCAAGCTATAATTCTCCAAATTTTGAGGTTTTAGCTATCCTATGAGGTGTATTTTGGATAAGAAAGTTTATTTTTTCCTCTCATTGTGAAGGAATCATGTAATTAATCAAGGAGACAAACACTCCTAGTTATTAGCTAAATTTGAGGGAATTGTTTCTAACTTCCATAGATTCTATTTTGGATCAGGTTTCGACCCAATGAGGTTTCATGACTTCTATTTTATATATGTAGTTCAAATCAAGTTATTTTATAGGTTGGATATTTGTTATTTGCAGTGTGGAGCTATTGTACAATTTTTTTTCAGTGAAATCAAAGACATGTTGCAGCTATAATCTTGGGACTCTTATGGTATGCTTATGAGCATTTTTTTTTCTCTGTAACCTCATCAAGTTGAATGTTATGTTTTATGTCCGTCACATGTATGCTTCTATATGTTGATATTATGAGTCTATGAACTTAAATATTTCTTTTCATGCTCTGTTTTATAAGATTTTCATGAATGTGTTTCTACCCTTCTGATGAATGAATTCATTTAACATGCTCATTCTGACTCTCTCTCTTTTTTCAAACCCTATACACAATGAAAATTAAAGTATGTTATTAAGCATACGATCATATTCATAAATGGTGTTTGATGAGCTGAATTTCGTAGATAAATAGGGAGACTTATAAAACCCTTTTGATAGGAATATTTAAAAAAATTCAAATTACCAACCCCAAAAAAAAGTATGACTATCCAATTAGCTTGTGGCCTAAGGGTAAAGTGGAGAATTTCCCAAACTTCCAGTGAATTCGTCGTCTGCAGGTTCCATTCCTCACTAGAAACAGTGTGGCAACAACATTTTGTAGCATCCATTAACCTGCATCCTGGATCTAGTGCTTTGAAGGCATTGACTTTTCCAAAGTGGATATTTTTGAAATGCAGTGGTAGTTGAAGTTATATACTCGGTTTTTAAATTGAACAAAGTAATATCACTTCTTTTCACTTCTGATGAGTGTCCATTTATACTACTATATTCATATCTATTGTCAACTTATGGACAATTTATAGAAGAAAATTTCCAAATTCATGACTTTCAATCTCATCCGTGTTGCCAAGATACTGATGGTTTAGTGCCTTTCTTTTGGGGCACTGAAGCTAATGATTACCTTGTCCTATATGGTGAACCAATTGAGGCACTGAAATTGATGATTATCTTGTCCTATATGATGAGCCAAATGTCCTAAAAGAAGGATGTGGAGGATCTTTTGCTTTGTTTCCCCAGGTAATATAGGACTATTGAATTAGAGCTTATCAACTTTTTTTTGCTATCTCGCACATCAAAGTGTAGCTGAATGGTGGCTATACAACTTATGATGTAATATTTTTTAGTTGTGTTTCCCTTCATAGGTTGTTACTTCTCTACATCTAAGTGGATTTTAGAGATTTGAACTTCCTTTGAATAAGCTGATGCCAATGCCTCATGTTGATAATTAGGGGCAAATGTGCAGGGCCAACTTCAAAGTAGATGTGTGTGCTAAGAAGCAGGCTAGCATGCCTAGGTGGGTAGTGAGGCCAATTGGAGTAACTAATTCTGATATGATCAATTTGGCATTAAGAGTAGGTGTTAGGAGTAGATCTTTGTCTCATTAGTAGTGATATATGAGGGGTTGGTAAGGATGAGTAGTTTGAAGCTAGATTGGGATTATCGTAATTCATTCTTAGGGCCAATGAATTGTTCATTTGAGTTTAAAATTAAATTGTGTTTTGTGTTTGGTTATTTCTTTTGGCATTTCTGATGTAAAGGTGCAGGAGAAAGTCTCCAAAAGTGAATTGAATTGGTTAAATATATTATAAATTGTAATTTTTTGAATTAGTTAAACATATTATAAATGTGTAATTTTTGTGTTTTCACATATTAATAAATTTTATTTAAAAATCAAGTAAGAAAAGAAAAATCAATAAATTTTCTATTAATAAAAGGGAAAAAGCATTACATAAATTAAAATTAACAATGTCCACATATACCCTTACCCATGCTATACATTAAAAAAAAGCCTTATGAAATCAATGCAAAATCTACTTACTGCATCATTGATCAGGAACAATTTTCAATTTAAATTTCAAAATTGAAACAACTGGATCCTTATAGAAATATCAAAGTATCCGCATATGCCCAGAATTCATCAGCAATACCAACCATAATCCTGACTCTGAAGACTCACAATGTCCCAAAAAAATACCAGTTTACATATTTTGGAGGGATGGATTTGATCATATTTCTGTGCCGAATGCTATGCTATGTTATTCTCATATTTTTGTGCCCTTAATTGCATTCAATTTTACTCATTAATATTTTTTCCAGTTTAAAGCTATTTATATTGAATGAAAATTAGATTAAATTATGAAAAATGCATTTAGATAAAGAATAAAACTCAAAGTGAAATTAATATATTAATATCTTATTGTTCTATATTGTGATTGCTATTATTAGATTGGTTTGGGCAAACACTATTCATTCGACCAAATAAGATGTATCGATTTTCCTTTTCTATCGGTCAAACCATTTTTTTTTTTAAACAGATGGCACTTTGAACAATTCCCACCCTGGTTTTCTTCCGATGCTTGGCAACTCGTATTTTTGTTACTAGACCAAAATCCCCAGACAAGGATCACCATATCGTTGTTGATGGGATCCCCTGGTTTTGTTAGGGCTTCAAATGCTCGTAAGCCAAGATCGATGTTGATATTGGGGTTCTCGATGTGGCACTCAAAATAGTGGAAATCCTGTGACTTGAGGCTTTGTTTGGTGCTCTTGTCTCTTAACGGACTTGAAATACACAACTAAAGAGGAGGAGCTCTGCTTTGGGTACACTTTGGGTACAGATTCTTTTTGAAAATATTTTTAGCGGTTGAGTTTTAGAAAATCTTGTAGCTTTGCAACTCGAACCTTCATTTCCTAGATTACAAAAACCGGGGCTACTAGCTTTACTTTGGACATCAATGGTTTTCTTCACAAACAGTTCCTATTCCAAGCTCAAGCAAATCTCAGGGCCTTGTGATTTCTAATCGTTGTATTCTCCTCCTTTAGCTTAACCAAATTAAATTACAAATTACAAAAAGCAAGACCATAAGCTTTGCTTTTTGATCTTACTCAAATTTTTTTGCTAAACCAACTTCAATTAATTATCATAAGATGAGGATATTTGCTATGGAAACAAGATTTTGATCAAGTTCTTCTAGTTGGTTTGGAAGATCTAATACACTAGATCTAAGATGATATTCCAAAATCTTCCATATTTACACTTTAAAAAGAATGATTAGTTTAATATACTTTTCAAATGCAACCTATAATGGCAATTTTTTGTCAAAATCCATGACAGCCGAGACTAGAGAGTCCCCTTCCTTCAAGTCTCCTCCCATCACATGTTGGTTGACCACAAAGTAAAAGCAGTGGATGAGATTTGACAAAGTGGTGGCTCTTCACGTCTGGGTGGGCCATTGAAAAGAAAACCATTGATGCATGTAGGGAAGTGTAGGGAAACTTAGAAACTGAGCATACAAGCTCTATATCATTAATCAAACAAATAGAGTTACATATATATACATGAGGTACAGTCTCAAGATAGAGAAGTAATTTCTACTTGTCTTTATTTGTGATTCTCTTTATGTATAGAGTCTGTTCCTATTCTATAGGTTAGTTCCTAGTTTGGTGTGAGGTTGAGATATTCTCTCAACCAAATTATTGTGCATCTAAGATAGCTTCTCTATCTTGAGAATGTACGTCATGTATATATATATGTGTGTGTGTGTGTGTGTGTGTAACTCTATTTGTTTGATCAATGATATAGAGCTTGTATGCTCAATTTCTAAGTTGGTATTGGAGCTCGTACCACCACCACTCCAAGCACACCGACACTCAAGCACATCGACACGCAGCTGGGAATGGCGATTTTGAGAAACGATGTCCAACCCTTGAGGCACTCTAGTGAAGATCCCATCATTATTTTCAATAGCTTGTGCTATAGATGAATTAGTTCTGCTCGAATCAGACATAGATGACAAGAATTTCTCTTTAGACATTGATTTCTCAAGAACAACATGCCCGGATGCCAAAGCATTGCTGGAAACACCAACCTCCTTCAAACCTTGAACTATGACCATTGGAGCATATATCCATGTCAATAGACCCTTTCTAATGAGCTTCAAATTCAAGTCCTTGTCAGTCTAAACTATGGGATCACGATACCAGTGGTGCATCTCCTCCTCTGTTGCAGTAGAAGAAATTATAAATGCAGAACGGTCAAATTATAGCATGAAGCATCTCTTGACATCCTCCTTTGTAGGCTTGAAACGGTCTCTCTTTGAATTCGAATCACTGAACTTTGAGTAAATGTAGTGCAATACTGCAGCTTCTTCCAATTTGGTCTCATTTGGTGATTTCATGTAATTATGCCAATGATATGCACCATTTGGGTGAAACTCGAGGCCGTGGAATACTCCAACACATAGCAACACGTCACATCTCGCGATCGATCCTAGTTGCTTGACTCCATACAGGTTGGCGGGGACCTTGAAGTAAAGCTGTCCACTATGCATTACAATTCCTCTTCTCAGTCGGCTCACTGGACTTCGTTCATCGATCCTTTGCCTAGCAACAAGAACTCGTGTAGTAGCTTTTTCATTACCGTACGTTAAAAAATACAGACCACAGTGTCCATAGTGCACCGACTCTCCAAAAGAGTGCAAGAAACTGCTAACACGGGTACATAGCTTGGAACAATTGAAAAAAAATGGTGTGCCCCTGCTCACACGGAAAATAAAGAATTTCTACAGCATTCAGATTGAACACACAGACTAAAAGATGAACAAACAAATAGTCACCAAATTCCTTTTTTTTCTTCAGCTTTCGATGATGCTGCATTAGCCAGTAATCCACCAGACAGTAGCTTTGCAATTGTTTTGAATGCAGCTCAGTAATCCATGAATACACAACAATCGACTCTCTTCTAGCAACCGATCCAAGCAGCAATCGATCCAGCAGATCAACACAAATCCTCTATTCATGCAACAGTTTCTTCCAGCACATAAGATCGCAACACATTTTCTTTGTCAATCAAACAAGTGATCGAAGGCTCGACCACAGTGACCAACACCGGCAATCAACCACATGGGTCAATGACTTCCGTCAGGACCCTTCGCCCGAGCGAAGCCTTGCAGATTAATATGTTTTAGTCTACAACAGAGAAAATTCATAAAGGAGGTGCGCATATAGATGGACAGACCAAAAAAACACTAAAAACAAAAAACACAATATACTCTCTTATTTTCCTATTTCTCTCAGCCTAGGAGGTGCCGAGGTCCAGACCCAAACGGGCTCCGATACCAACTTAGAAACTGAGCATACAAGTTTTATATCATTAATCAAACAAATAGAGTTACATATATATACATGAGATACAGTCTCAAGATAGAGAAGCTATCTTAGACGCACAATAATTTGGTTGAGAGAATATCTCAACCTCACACCAAACCTCACACCAAACTAGGAACTAACCTATAGAATAGGAACAGATTCTATACATAGAGAAAATCACAATGGAAGACAAGTAGGAATTACATATTCCAACAGGGAAGGACTCCATGCAATGTGGACCATAAAGTAAAAGCACTGGATGATATTTTAGGAAATGACCTCTTCATGTGTTGGTATGCCATTAAAAAAAAAAAAAAAACCATTGATGTGTGTAGGGAAGTATTCAACCAGGATTCCATGCAATATGGAAACAGGACTCTGTGGCAGGCTCGTCTTGGTCACGCGTCTTTGGAATCCAAAGCACCCACATTGCTCAATGCCTAGTAAACAACCCTAGTAAACGGTATATGTGTGTTCACAGTAATTCACACATAAAAGTTGTCTTTCCCTTGAAGTTTCATCTTGTTGTTATTGTGTTTATCAGTCCACACCTTTCCAGATTTCAGTAGCGATGGTGAGCCTAACCATATTCCCTCAGGGTTCTGCTACTTCCTCCTCCATGGTCTCATCTTCTGCCTCGACTTCTTACTCTCCTCCTTGGGATTCTTTTATTAATCACAGGGGCCCCGATGTTAAATATATCTTTGCCAGCTATCTATATCGATGCCTTGCTTCAAGGGGATTGAGAGTATTTTTGGACAAAGATGAGTTGAAGACGGGATAAAATATCTATTGTAAAATAAAACAGGCTATCCGTGGTGTGTCTATCCACATTGCAATTTTTTCACCAACATATGCTGAATCTAATTGGTGCTTGGATAAACTTGTCCTTATGGTAGAGTCTGTGGAGTTTGTAAAGTCGGGGAAAATAATTATTCCAATGTTCTACAAGGTTCAGCCTTTTGAAGTCTGTCATACGGTCAAAGATAGAGCATACGCTCATGCCCTGCCGAAGCTTGAATATAAAACTGAACTTGATCCTGGAAGTCGTGAAGAGAAGCCACGCTACAACTCTGACAATTTTCGGAAATGGAGAGGTGCACTTTCTTTTGCTGCTGATTTAAGCGGTTTCCTGATTTGGTAAGTGCATCTCCTACTGTCCTTTTCAATCTGTGTTAGTTTTATTTTGTTGTTGATATAAACGGTTTCTTGATTCTTGATTCTGTGAGTTGCATCTCCTACTATCCTTTACAATCTCATTCTGTGATTCTGTGAGTTGATTCTGTTAGTTTTCATTTGTTAGATTAATATACGTTGTAGGATGTGCTTAACGTAGGCGATTATCACTTGCTTTGTGTGCACTATTGAGGGGCGAGGACGATGAAGGTGAGCTACTAGATAATGTAGTGGAAAGCGTTCTAAAAAATGTTCCAAAGCCACTGTTGAATGTGGCAAAACACCCAACTGGATTGAACCAAAAATTAGAAGAATTTGAAACCACAGTACTACAGAAGCAGGAGACTGAGTGCATGGAGGCCAAGGTTGTGGACATTTTGGGTGTGGGTGGAGTTGGTAAAACCACTCTAGCCAAAGAATTCTTCAATCTTAGGAAATAATATTACAATAAATACTCTTTTCTATTTGATGTAAGAGAAACCACAAATAGAAAACGTGTAAATTATTTGCAGAGTAAGCTTTTAAAAGACTTAACAGGTATTAACCAATAAATTTAGAGTGGTGATGGAGTAGGATACTTCAAAAATATTTGTCATCATGTCACGCTCTTATAGTTGTAGATGATGTCTCTCAAATGGAAGCACTTTTGCCAATTAGGGATATCCTTAACCCTGATAGCTTGATTTTGGCTACCTCGAGGGACAAACATGCTCTCATCAGCTCAGGAGTGTTAGAGTACTCAATTTATAATATGAAGGAAATTGAGTCAATCACACTCCAAAGAGCTCTTTTGTTGCTATGCCTTGAATCAGCGATTTCTGTCACAAGAATTTGCAGATCTGACATATCGATTTGTGGAAGCTTGCAATGGGTTGCCATTGTCGCTGAAAGTATTCGGGGCACTTGTTTGTGGGAAAAGTGAATCTTACTGGGAAGCGACACTAGATGAACTTGAAAAGATACTGCCTAACACTGAGATATAGAAAAGCCTAAAAATAAATTACAAGTCACTCAGTTTAGATGATCGGAAAATATTTTTAGACATTGCTTCATTTTTCATAGGAGAAAAAAGAGATGTTGCTATAAGAATATGGGGTTTGCGGGGGTTCTAAAATATACAGGACAAGTGTTTATTGGAAGTGGACGCAGAAAATAGTATAAGAATGCATGACCACATTCGTGACCTGGGAAGAAATATCGGGTAGGGATTAGGAACCCGTTGTCTTTGGCAGCAATCTGCCAAAGAGATTGATGATTTGCTGGAGGAATCCTCACATGTAAGTGCTTCAATTATTGAAACCTTTGTATTCAACTTCAATTTGAATATTTAAAGTTCACAAGGAATATATTTGTTTATTGGAAAGAGAGATCTAATCTGTGATATGTATACTTTTCATATGCAAGCAGATAATGATAGAAGTTCGTAGGATTACGATGCTTGGTTGTAATTATTCCAAACAGTGGTCGCCACTTGTTGAAATTTCTGAGAATTCCAGAACATATAATAGAGAGAATAAAAATCTCCTCTTAACACAGAGAAAAATAAAATTTTCTTTCTGGAGAGATAGAGTTTCAACCTTAAAAAAACTATTTCATTAGCCCAAAAAAAACTATTACAGACTTCCTCACACAGAGGGATTACAAATGATGGACTGCTTCTAAACACAGTGCCAAAAAAAATTTACTGTCTCACAAAATACACACTCTGTCTCTGTAAAACAACACTGTTGTGTTAAAACAACAATACACTGTCTCACTGTTTAACACACTGCTGTGTATTTCTTTTTCACTTTTCACACTCTATTGTGCTTACAAAATAAAATCATTCACTGTCTATTACAAAGCCTTCGGGCCTATTTGCACTTTATATACCACAACGCCTTTTTAATAAACAAAACTATATTTAAAAATTTAAAACAAAATCTATTTAAAAACAAATGTCGGGCCCAATTTACAGTTCGCGTAGGTTTATATAACATATGTTTATATAATAAAACACATATAACATAAAAACCTTTCATTTGCACGATGAACCAAACAATACACCGCCGGACTTGAGAGAACTATGAGCCAAATCTAACTGAAGATTTTCGCGTAATAAATCTTGGTCTGGTGACGTCAGCGCTTGAACTCGCGATGGATTATCCAATCCATCACATAAAACATATCGCGTCTGCTAGCTTGTTTTGGGTCCAGGCCCTTTTGGACGCACGATGCTTTATAAATTATGACCTATAAACTTCATCGGGTCCACGACTTACAATAATACAAATGGTTCAAACAAAAACTCCGATTTCGATTGTAAGCGGACCCGCGATGAGTTTTAACTCTGTTGCATAAAATGGATCGGGTCCGGACTTCACATATTGCAATCGTGCCATGTTAAAAATGCTTGCGATTCAATCTTGCGATGCAATATAATAATGTCGCATGGTTTGTGGGACCACACCACTCGCGGACCTTGGCTTAAGGCGGAGGGCGATTTATATTACTGCGATTGCAATGAACTCATCGCATTGCGCCATACCATCGGATCACAAATAAAAGGCGGTGGTTCATATGTGAACGTCCCGATTGCGATGAACACATTGGAACTCGCCACATCAACAAGACACTTATCCCTGTGGGGACCACGGGATCAAACAAACTCCTCCCGCGCATAAAACAAAATATCTCTGTGTTTCATATTAAAATAGTCTGTTTTACCAAATACAGAGTCTGTCCCCGAATAACAAAAAAAAAACTCTGTTTTTTCAAATACTAAGGACTAGCGCTAAAACACAAGAACTGAAATTGACTGTTCACTTAAAAAGAAAGCGGCCCAATGTCAGGATCCTTCCAAACAGAATTATAAGGCGGCCACTGTACAATATTATAGTTGAAAATAACATTTCAACACTCCCCCTTAATTTCAACTGTTGGGTTATCAGTCATACCCAGACATTTTCTCAAAAACTCAAAACTCTTCTACCCCAATGGCTTGGTCAGAATGTCTGCAAACTGCTCCTGAGTTCTATAGTGTTCCAAAACAATTTCTCCATTGTTTACCAATTCCTTGAAGGAATGAAACTTTGTGTCAATGTGTTTCATTCTCTCGTGAAACACATAATTCTTAGATAATGCAATAGCTGAGCTATTGTCACAAAAAATCACTGTTCCTTTTCTTTCTCTTCGCACAAACTTCTTAGCATCCTCCTCATCCAAATTGCTTGACACACTACTGCTGTAGCTGCCACATATTCTGCCTCTGCTGTAGATAACGCTACAATAGGCTGTTTTTTAGAAGCCCATGAAATGGCTCCTGAACCCATGTGAAAAACACAACCGGAAGTTCTTTTCCGATCATCTACACTTCCAGCTCAATCACTGTCAGTGTATCCAATTAAATCTGAACATTCTGAAGTAGTATATAAAATACCAAACCTTTTAGTACCTTTAACATACCTCAGAATCCTTTTTACTGCCTACCAATGTGCTTCCTTTGGCCTCTACATGAATCTGGAAATCAAACTAACAACATGCATTATATCGGGCCTAGTTGCAGTCAAATACATGAGGCTGCCAACTATGCTCTTGTACAAACTAGGATCAAAATCCTTGTTGTTGTCCTCTCTGCTAAGTTTTAATCCCATCACTGTGGGAGTGATTACTGCTTTGCTCTCCTGCATATTAAATCTTTCCAGCACTTCATTAACATATTTTTCCTGTGAGATAAAAATCCCATTTTCATCTTGTTCTACTTCTATTCCTCAGAAGTATCTCAAAAAACCCATGTCAGTCATTTCAAATTCTTCTTTCATTATTGTTTTAAAATTTTCAATAAGGTAATCATCATTACCTGTAAAAGTAACATCATCAACATATAACACAACAATTAGCATTTTTCCATCTTTTTCTTTGATGTAGAGGGTGGGTTCTCCCTCACACTTTTCAAATCCATTTTCCAGTAGATAGGAATCTATCCTACTATACCACGCTCTTGGTGCTTGCTTTAGCCCATAAAGAGCTTTCTTCAACTTGCACACTTTGTGCTCTTGGCCTTTATTTTCATAGACCGGAGGTTGTTCAATGTAAACCTCTTCCATTAGCACTCCATTTAGGAATGCTGACTTCACATCCATTTGGTAAACTTTCCACTTGTTTTGTGCTGCTATGGACAACACTGCTCTCACGGTTTCCATTCTAGCAACCGGTGTGAAAGTTTCCTCATAGTTTATCCCATGCTTCTACTTATACCCTTTGACAACAAGTCTTTCCTTGCGTCTTTCTATTTTTCCTTCAACATTACTCATGGTCTTGTAGATCCATTTAACTCCAATGACATCTTTACCTTTTGGGAGTTCAACCAAATCCCATGTCTTATTTCTTTCTATGGCATTAATCTCCTCATCCATAGCTTCTATCCATTTCATATCTTTAATAGCTTCTTCAAAGTGGATAGGATCATCAATATGACAATATAAAGCAAACAAAGAGTCCATACCTTCATTTGCTGCCTCTTGTTCATAAATGTCATTCAAATTTCTGAACTTCTTACCTCTTTCATTAGGTGTACAAGTGCTTGTACCTGTTTGGGGATATATTTTAGCCAAATCATCATCATTTTCATCATGAGATAAACAGTGTTTAACATTCAGTATTTTCTCTATGCTTCCATCCCAAGCTTCCTCTTCAATGAACTGAACATCTCTGCTCACAATAAACTTCTTGGTGGATGGGTTATACAACCTATAAGCTTTGGATTCCTCACTATATCTAATGAAAATACATTTCTCCCCCTTGCTGTCCAACTTCTTCCTTAGCTGATCTGGAATGTGTGCATAAGCCACACATCCAAAAAATTTCATGTGTGTGACACCTTGCTTTGGGCCACTCCATGTCGCTTCTGTCACTTTGTTCATGACTGCTTTTGTAGGGCATCTATTCAAGATGTACGCTGCACAATGTACAACCTCATCCCAATAATAATTAGGCAAATGCTTTGCCTTTAACATACTCCTTACCATTTCCATTATTGTTCTATTCTTCCTTTCGACAACTCCATTTTGCTGCGGAGTATATCTAGTTGTAAACTGCTTATGAATCCCATTTTCTCTACAAAAACATAGAAAATATTTAGAGATATACTCACCTCCTCTATCAGTCCTAAGGACTTTGATATGCAGCCCACTTTGGTTCTCAACAAGTGCTTTGAAATTGCAGAATCTTTCAAACACTTCACTTTTGTTTTCAAAAAATAAACCCAAGTTTTTCTAGTAAAATCATCAATAAATGTTAACATATAGTGGCTGCTAGCAAGTGATGGAGTTTGCATCGGTCCACATAAATCTGAGTGGACAATTTCTATGGGTGTTTTTGCCCTTATGCTTTTCCTGGAAGGAAAACTTTCTCTGCGTTGTTTCCCCAAGATACAACCTTCACAAAGGCTGTCTGGTTTCTCAATCAATCGAAAACCTTTTACCATTCCTTTTCTGTTCAACAAGTTAAGACCTCCAAAGTTGAGGTGTCCAAATCTCAAGTGCCACAACCAATTGTCATCTTTTGGTTTGCTTTGGAAAGCCTCTTGTGTCACTGCTGCTATCTCTTCTTCATTTTTCAAATCTATTCTCATCCTAAGAGGGAACTTCCTGTTCCTTGTCATCTTCACTTCAACAATACATTGTTTGCTGGGTGGTTTATCCATGATGGTGCAAACATCATCCTCAAAGAAAACATTGTACCCCTTTTGAACAAGCTGTCCAATACTCAAGAGGTTACATTTCATTCCAAGAACATAATAAACATTTGCTATGGATTTATTTTCACCTTTCCTTATTAAAACATTTACATCTCCTTTTCTCATAACAGAAACTTTACTATCAGTCCCTACTGTGACTAGTGACTTCACACTCTCATCTAACATAGAAAACATGGCTATGTTTCCTATCATATGGTTACTACAACTGGAGTCTAGAAACCATAAATCTTCACTCTTTTCCTCTAAGCCATATTACAAGCTAAAAATAATTTATCTTGGCTGATATTTTCTCTAGTAAAATTTGCATTTGTTCTATTACCCATATCATGCTGCTTCTTTCTACATTCATTTGCATAATGTCCATATTTTTTACAATAGTGACATTGGACATTGGATTTATCATACCTTTGTCCTTGAGCATGTTGCTGACCACTCTGTTGGTTGCTCCCTTGGCCTTGATGCTGATTTGGATTGCTGCCCCTTCCTTGATCATTTGCTGGATTGTTTCTTCCACCTTTGTTTTGGCTTCTGCCTCTTCCTCTCTTGTTTCCTATGCCTTGCCCTCTTCCTCTTCTAAAGGACATCTGGGTCTTAAAGGCATGCTCTAGAGATGAGTTTTCATTTCTACCCAATCTCTGCTCATGTGGCATCAGTGATGCATGTAGCTCATCAACTGAAAAGTTTGTGAGATCCTTGGTCTCTTCTATGGTGGTGACAATCACATCAAACCTTGAGGGTACACTCCTCAAGATTTTTTCCACAATCCTCCTTTCTTCAAGAGTCTCTCCATGAGACCTTATCTATGTGACCATTCCAATCACATGTGTGAAGAATGAGTCAATATTATCTGACTCCTTTATGTAGAGAGTCTCAAAGTCTCTTCTCAGCAACTGTAGTTTTGTTGTCTTCACTTTCTCCATGCCTTGATAGGCTGTCTTGAGAGTTTTCCATGCTTTTTTGGATCTCTTGGTTACTGCTATCCTTGGAAACACACTCTCATACACTGCTTGATACAACAAGTAGAGGGCTCTAGAATCCTTCTTCTTATTGCTCTTCAGCAGTTCCTTCTCTGCCTGAGTTAAATAATAAAACTCATTTTCATCTGCTGGCTCTTCAAAGCCATCCTCAACAAGTTCTGATAAGTCTTGGGAAGCAAACAGGGCTCTCATGGTTATTGCCCAGTAGTCATAGTTTTTCCCATTAAATTGTGGGAGCTAAGTATTACCAATACCCATGCTAGTGCTGGCTGTAGCCATTCTTGCACTCTTAACTATGCCTCAAAATACTTGACTGTGTTTTTAAAACAATTGACTGTCTTCAACAGTAACACAAAAAAAATGACTTGAGAAATACCTTGGATTCTTCTTGACTGAGTCTTCACTCTGCTGGAGAAGCTGTTGCAACAAGAACTCCTTCCTTTAGCTTCTTTGACACCTTCAAAGAGCCTGGACTAGCTCTGATACCATGTTGAAATTTCTGAGAATTCCAGAACAGATAATAGAGAGAATAAAACTCTCCTTTTAACACAGAGAAAAATAAAATTTTCTTACTGGAGAGACAAAGTTTCGACCTTAAAAAAAATTATTTCATTAACCAAAAAAAAAACTATTACAGACTTCCTCACACAGAGGGATTACAAATGTTGGACTACTTCTAAACACAGTGCCAAATAGACTTTACTGTCTCACAAAATACACACTCTGTCTCTGTAAAACAACGTTGTTGTGTTAAAACAACAATACATTGTCTCACTGTTTAATACACTGCTGTGTATTTCTTTTTCACTTTTCGCACTCTGTTGTGCTTACAAAATAAAATCATTCATTGTCTATTACAAATCCTTCGGGCCTATTTTCACTTTATATACCACAACGCCTTTTTAATAAACAAAACTATATTAAAAAAATTAAAACAAAATCTATTTAAAAACAAATGTCGGGCCCACTTTACACTTCGTGCAGGTTTATATAACATATGTTAAAAACATATGTTTATATAATAAAACACATATAACATAAAAACCTTTCATTTGCGTGATGAACCAAACAATGCACCACTGGACTTGAGAGAACTATGAGCCAAATTTAACTGAAGATTTTCACGTAACAAATCTTGGTATGGTGACGTCAGCGCTTGAACGCGCGATGGATTATCCAATCCATCACATAAAACATATCGCGTCTGCCAACTTGTTTTGGGTCCTGGCCCTTTTGGACGCGCGATGCTTTATAAATGTTGACCTATAACCTTCATCGGGTCCGTGACTTACAATAATACAAATGGTTCAAACAAAAACTCCGATTCTGATTGTTAGCGAACTCGCGATGAGTTTTAACTCTGTTGCATAAAATGGATCGGGTTCGGACTTCACATATTGCAATCGGGCCATGTTAAAAATGCTTGCGATACAATATAATAATGCCGTGTGGTCTATGGGACCACACCACCCGCAAACCTTGGCTTAAGGCAGAGGGAGATTTATATTACTGCGATTGCGATGAACTCATCGTATCGGGCCATACCATCGGATCACAAATAAAAGGCGATGGTTCATATGTGAACGTTCCGATTGCGATGAATGCATCGGAACTCGCCACATCAACAAGACAGTTATCCCTGTGGGGACCACTGGGATAAAACAAAATTTTCCCGTGCATAAAACAAAATATCTCTGTGTTTCATATTAAAATACTTTGTTTTACCAAATACAGAGTCTGTCCCCGAATAACAAAAAAAAACACTCTGTTTTTTTCAAATACTAAGGACTGGCGCTGAAACACAAGAACTGAAATTGACTGTTCACTTGAAAAGAAAGCAGCCCAATGTCAAGATCCTTCTAAACATAATTAGAAGGCATCCATTGTACAATATTGCAGTTGAAAATAACATTTCAACACCACCGCCAATGCCACCGCGGGGTGAGGTGTTTGGGAACATACATCTCTTTAATGATTCTCGTTCTTGTGGTATTTCGAATTTGGAATTTCTTGCAACTGAAGGAGGTTACTTAAAATGCATATTGAACAAAGCGCGGTCAGCAAATATCAGATGGCTCCGCTGGTATCAGTGCCCATACTCTAGCCTTCCTTCTTGGATACCAATGGAGAACCTAAGAGTTTTAGAATTGTCCGGGTACAACTTGGAAACACTGTGGCAGGGTGAATTTCAGGTATGCTTATTTTTCTTTTCTAATTTCATTTCATTTTTTTGTACGCAAAAATAATCATATACCTCTTTCTGATAGATGCCAAACATTGCAGGCCCCTCTTCAATTGTGAGAGCTACATATCTAGTCTTATTACTCATTTTCAAAGTTTCCCAAGTCCATAGGACAGTTGAAATACCTTGAAAAGATTACCATATTAGTGGTCAAATGTTTGTCGGAAGAATTTTGTGAACTGTCCTCCTTGAAATACTTAGACTTGAAGAACTGTCGCCAAATGATATCGCTGCCTGATTCTTTTGGAAGGCTAACACGCCTCTAGCACATTACATTAAATGATGCTCACAGCTTGAGGATGATTTCGGAATCTTTTGGGAATTTAACACAACTCAAAAGTCTAGATTTGAAAGGATGTCGCAAGTTGACCTTCTCCGGCACCAAGCTTGGAAATATTGGGACCTTGGAAAACTTAGATATCTCAAGCTATATAAATGTGATATAATTGCCCCCCCAGCTCCAACATCAATAGTCCTTGAAAAAATTAGACATAGAAGGAGTGAGGTTAAAATAATTGCCCAACTGGATTGGGAACCTATGCAATTTAGAAGCTTTGAAAATATGTGGCTATTCCTTAGAAGTGCTACCTCCGGAATCTTGCCTCAGGAACTTAAAAGATTTGTTTCTCCTGGGATTTAAAAGATTCAAGTACTTGCCCGATCACTTTCTACTGTTGATTCAGTTGGAAAGGTTGCGCCTCAGCTATTGTGGGATAGAACACTTACCACAAAAACTCCTAAAGATGAACAATCTTCTATATTTAGAGGTGGACTGGTTTCTGTTGCTGGAACTGCCATTTAAAAAGATTGAAGAAGAAAGACAGTTGAATAAGTTGGAGTCCTTCCATGACGATGACAAATGTTTGATTGCGCTCAAGGAGATAATTCTGTGGCATACACAAACATCTGAGGTATTCTTTCCGAGCTGTGTTTTCCCAAAACTTCAGAGTATGTACTTGAAGGATTGTATGAAATTGACACAAATAGGAGGGCTTTGTGGTCTTTCAAAGCTTCAATGTCTGCACATCTCTGGGTGTGTAAGACGAAGTTGTCTTTAGTGCGATTTTTTGAAGTTTCAGGTGCCGGAATCTGGTGAAAATTTTTGAGGTAAAATCTTGGTTTTTGTTATTCAAACAGGTTTTTTGACTCTATATATGGATTCAACACCCTCAAAAACCTCTAGGGCACTTCGATTGCGCAAAGTTAACGATCAAACTTCTCTTTTCAATAAATTTCTGCTGGAATTTAGAGAAATTACACCGTAAAAGCCTTCAAAAAGTCGCACTAAAGACTACTCGGTGTGAGACTAGAGGAGCTGCCGAATCTTGAGATGTTGATATCTTTGGATATATTAAATGTTTCTAGATGCAAAAAGCTGCGGAGCATTCCAGGGTTGGGGCAGCTAAAGAAGCTCAGGAGTCTATGGGTTAATAGATGCAGATCCTGGAGTTGTCCGACGCAAAACATTTAATGTTGCTAAGGACATTTGGCGCTGGTGACTGTCCGAAACTAAGGTGGGGTGCGGGTGAGCTGGAACAACTGCGCCAACGATTGAAGGCAGGTCTACAGCTAACATACCCAAAAATGTAATATTTATATAATTTCAATATAATGTTTATATAATTTCAATAGACACAATGGTTAAACTTCTGCTGGCAATATATGCCACCAAAGGTTTCACTATTTCATGTTTACTTGAAAGCTTGGTTCAATCATAGGAAGTGATGACAATGATGATTTTTTTCCAAAATAAAAATAATTTTAAATTAAAATTTTATTTTATTTTTAAATTTAAATTTATTTTTATTATAAATTGTATTTATTTTTGTTTGGAAAATATTTTATTTTTATTTTAAGAAAGACAAATATACCTACACAACACTTTCATAATTATAAAATAAGTATTTAAGCTCAATAAATCTCTCTATTCAATCACTATGACTATCCCTTTTCTAGCTAAGCTATATGGAATTATATTGAAAAAATGATTAGTATATCACTATAAATTAGAATAAAAAATTTAAATCATGGATCACCTAGTTTGAGTAAGATCATCTAAAATGAATGTATTAACAACTATTTTGAGTATAGTGTTGCTATGATAATTGTTATACAAAAAATATATTGCTAAATTCAATTTGTATATTTTGAATAGAATGTTGTTATAATATATATTATACAAAAATTATATTGCTAAATTTAATTATATAAATTGTTGGTTAATTTATATTGCTAAATTTAACTATACAAATTGTTGGTTAAAAGAATTTAAATATAATGTATAAAATAAACAAAATTGTATTGTATTGTATGTCTTACTCTCGATATTTATTATGTCATTGCATAGTTGTAATTATATCTATCTTCCATGATTTTGTATTAATCTTAATGGTACATACATGTATATCTGTCTTTGCAAAGTTCACTATAAGCTATGGAGTTGTCTACTCAACTAACAAACTAACCCAAACGACAATTTTTTTACCGAAATCCAATTAAAAAAATTCAAGTTTTAGCAAGACACTTACGTCAGCAGCATTACGGCTGTGGCACCACAGTTGTATGAGAGGGCATGGATGATGGAATTCTATATCGGTCTGAGTAAAACAGGACGCCATTAATGCCAGCATTGTACTCTTGGCTCTTTGTATTATGTCAGTTTGGTTATGTTAAACTAAATTTAAGTGGAGTTGTTTTAAGTGTGATTTTTTGAAATTTTTGGTGTTGGAATTTAGTGAAAAAATTTAAGGTGAAATCTTGAATTATGTTATTTAAATTGGTTTTTTTATTATATATAGATTCAGCATCCTAAAAATTTTGTAAGGTATTTTGATTGTGCAAAGTTACCCATCAAACTTCTATTTTCAATAAATTCCTGCAAAAATTAAATTAAAAAATCCACCAAAAAAAACTTTCAAAAAATCACACTAAAAAATACTCAAATTCAAATTCGTTGAGGTCATTAAAGTTCAAACCACAAAAAAAAATGAATTTCGGTCAAATATTTTACAGGTTCGTCGCCCACGCATATAGGGTTTTATTGTTCATTGGTTTAACCATAACAAAAGGAATATAGAACTTAGGGTTTGCATGGTACACAATATTTCATATGAAGATTTATTTGCTAATTCCCTTTCTTTTCTTTTATTTATCTCTATTGCATTAACACTAACACTGATCCAATGCTCTCACATATGGGGTCTTCTCATGCTGAGCTTCACCTTAATAATTTGTACAGTCATGGCGTATTCCAAACCCCATTTTCTACGCTAATAGTGTATACTAAAGTTCTCACCTTTAAACCTTTAAATAATGGAGGATGTGGAAGCTTCTTGCAAATCTTAAGCTCTCTTGAGAGTTATTTGAACGTTTTTCTTTGTTGACTTCAGCTACAGTGAGAACGTCAAATTTGATGGAGGCAAGTCACATCTAGCATCCTCATTTGAACTTAAGTTTAGGATGTTATTTAAACAAATCATTTTGGAATTGTTTGGTGGAAACCAAAGCATTGTCTGGTTATTTAAGCCATGAATCCAACTCTTGAGGTAGGACAAGATTTTAGGGTTTTTTTGGCTTCCATATTTTTCCACAGGTACCTTTTATATGATTGACGTTTGGGATTTTAATTCAACCATCTAAGTAATTATTTGAAGGCTCGTTCAGTGTTGTTTCCCAAAGAAAAGAAATATGTCGAGATTTGAAGGAAAAGGGAAAAAGCAGAGTCGCGGAAACCTTGCGGTTGCAAATTTAGAGAATAATGTAGAGAATCCTTGATGTTCAAGTCCTTTGCCAAATGGCTTGCCTTGGAAAATGGAGCTAAAATAGCTACTATTTATGCCTTACAACGAGCTAAGAAACAAAATTCTCTTGCTAGTTTATCGAATCAGCACAGTATTGCTACTAATTTGAAGTATGCAATGACCTTTGTTTCTTCCATGCTAAAATATCAAGTATGTCTTATTTTTTTTGGTTATTTTTTTCATTAGTTAATTGGATGAAGGGTTTCAGATGGAGAGGAATACGCAAATATGTTTCAGGTTTGCTTAGATTTTTAATATGCAAATTTTGTTCTTTCTTTTTCATTAGATATAAAAGTGTGCAGCTGTCTATAAATAATAGTTCTAGTCCAGACACCCACAATCTATTGCACATGATTTGAATAATTTAAAATGTTGACTTGTTGACTTCTCATAGTTCTGCAAACTTGCAATCCCCATTAGATTTATAGAAATCAAATTGATTTTCTTTTATATGCTCTATTGTTTAAAATGAAAAAAGCTATTAGAGTGGCTTAATTAAAACATCTCTGACATATTACACCAAATGTTGACCGCCCTAAGGTAAACATAAGCTAAAACATGATATTAAACAAATTAATTACTAGAGAAACAATTATAACGACAATCTGCTCAAAGATTCAGGGATCATGTGAAAAGAACATATGACAGTTTGATCAATAACACAAGTCATGGAAACTCGAGCACAAAATTCTTTTACAGAACGATCCTCTCCCTGAGATTAGATTAAATAGTACAATACAAACATGAATATTTTTAGGATCAATAACACAAGTCATGGAAACTTGAGCACAAAATTCTTTTACAAAACGATACTCTCCCTGAGGTTAGATTAAATAGTACAATAAAAACATGAATATTTTTAGGATCAATAACACAAGTCATGGAAACTCAAGCACAAAATTCTTTTACATAATGATACTCTCCCTAAGCTTAGATTAAATAGTACAATACAAACATGAAGCTTTTTATGATCATTCTAGTTAGGGCATTCGACTCTCTTCAAGTTTCCATAATCAAGTCTATATATGGTAGAGTTTTCTTACCTGCCCCTACTTTCTATCCAACTCACCATTTTACAACCTGAATTTTAAATCACACATTTTATCGACACAAGATTTTTGAAACAGTTTCAAGTGTCTTCAAAGGAAATCAAATTAAACTAAACAAAAGCCTTCACTAAGTTCAATGAAGGAACTTTAAGTATTATTAGCATTAATCTACCCATAATAGATGTCGTCATGAATGTGTTAAATTTTATAGGTGACCTATGTTTGGAAAAGTTCCTTTTAATTTCCAATTCCTTTGAAGTCGTTTGATTGTAAATACATTAAAAATATTTTAAAACTTGGCATCTTTGGAAAAAACAAAATGGTGTGTATGATGTGTTGTGTGCTCTATGGACTAGAGACTTGAAAATAACATGACAAAATTCGGTATTGGAAATTTGAACTAATTCATCTTAGGGTTTCTTGATTCGTGATTGTTTTATTTTTTTCTTGATTGCATAGACTCCCACACAAATTGATAATGGGAAAATCAATTTGAGTCTTGACATAATTTTGGTGGACACTGGAGTCTTATAAAAATAACTTATGCCGGTATTTTGGGTCATAATTGGGATACATATGTAGTGTATTCAATTAGTTGGGAATCTTTACTTCAACTGCTTTTGGTGATCAATTGACTTTGAAATTGTTTGACCATGTGAGCATTGTTATGTTATTGGCATGACAATTTAATTCAGTAGTAGGAGTTGAACATTAGCTAATTGATGATTTTTTGGAGCAATCCTCACTTGTAAGTGCTTTAATCATTGAAACCTTTATATTCAACTCAAATTTGAATATTTAAAGTTCACAAGAAATATATTTGTTTATTCACAAGAAAGATTTAATTTGTGATATGTATAGTACTTTTCATATGCGAGCAAGATAGATCTAATCTGTGATATGTGTATCTTTCATATCCTAGTAGATAATGACCAAAGTTTGTAGGATTATAATGCTTGGTTGTAGTTATTGTGGATGGGGGTTTCCAAAGAGGTTAGAAATGCCAATGCCAAGGTGAAAAAGAGGGTGGGATGAGGTGTTTTCTAACAAAAATCTCCTCGATGATTCTCGTTCTTGTGGTATTTCGAATTTGGAATTTGTTGCAACAGAAGATATTATTTAGAATGCATATTGAAGAAAGCATGGTCACCAAATCTCAGATGGCTCCGCTGGTATAAGTTTCCATACTCTTGTGCACCTTCTGAGATTTTTTTCCCAGGAAAAAATCGTAATTTTATTAATGAAAACAAGATTACATGTTACACTTTGCAAGTAGTTTCTAGAGACACGCTGGTAAATTACATCATAGGACCATGGTACATGGGGAAATACTTAAATTTTTCTCCCTTTCTTCTTTTCCACCTTACGCCAAGGGCCTTGTATTGGCGTAGCAGAAATTAAGGTGAGCTGATTTTCTACTGTTGTTGCTCCATTTTCATTATCCGAATCTGAGGTTTCTGAGTTGTGTTGTCTTTTGTTTCCTCCACTGTCAAGTGCCCCATGTTCCATTGTCGGCTGGGCCATAGTGGTAAGCTCTGATAGATATTACATCTCTTGTTCTTGTGTTTTTAGATCTGTTTCTGTCTGGTTGTTTTCATTTGGGATGGGAGCATCCTCTTCTTCTTTCATCTCCTGCTCTGGTTCTTCTGAGGGGAATTGCCATCCCTTGGTAACTTTCCCTATCTTTTTCTTTTTTCTATTGTCTCTTTTTGCTTCTGGGCATGTGTTTTACAAATGCCCGGTGTTCCTGCATATTCTGCATCTGAATGCAGTGTTTTCATAGTCAATATGTTGTGTCGATTTTTGCTGTTTATGATTCAGTTGGATGCGCTCTGGAATTCCTTTACTGAGGTCTACTTCCACACAGATTTGTGCAAAGGTGTAGATCCTCTCCTCCAAGTGTTGGGTGTCATTTTTTATGTATCTCCTAATGGTGTTTCCTATGCCAACAAGAACAACTTCATTCCAGAAATGAAGTGGGAGGTTTTATAGCCGAACCCAGACCAGTATTCTGGAGACCTCCATAGTATTTTCATCAAAGTCTGGAAACCATGGTATGGTGAAGAGCCCGGTGGATCCCTAGAACCACGGTCCAGCCCCAAGAATGTTGTCTCTGGTCTCCGAGGATAGGAATTTGACAATGAAAAAGCCTTTTGAACAAAGATGGATTTCACAGTCCATTGTCCAGTTAGTGAAAATCCAGTGAAAGAGCTCCATTGGTTTTGGCCAGAAACAGTTGAATATGCAGATTAGTGCTTGTGATTTGAAGTTGGTTCGTTGTTCATCAATCTCTGGTATTTCTAGTTGCAGTTCTGGCACATGATTTAGTTGTTCCACAATGTAGGGTTTGGGGCCATTCTCTGCTAGTACTATTGGAGCTGTTGTTTTCTTTTTCCCCTATAATATGTTCCTGTATGAGGGACCTTTTAGGAAATCATTTTTGGATGTGTTGGGTCCCCTAGGACCCTTTGCTCTGTTTGACACAGCCGCTCCACCTCTCAGCCTCAGATTGAGATAAATGGTGGAGCCAGGGTGAATGGAGTATTCAATAAGCTTGCTGGAATCTTGTAATACTCTTCCACAGTATATTAAGGACTATAAATGGCTTGGATATTTGGAAGATATCCAGATGTTTTGCTTCAGATCTAAAACTTCATCCGTATCTTGAATCCAAATCAAAAGACTATTCCCCACAGGGGTTTTAATAATAATCTGAAAATGATTTGCGCTTACTCGATTCACTATTGCTGGGACGCAAATGTCAACTCCTCTTTGTTGCAGTTCTGTCCGCGGCGATAGGGGCCAAAGTGGATCAATTGCCAATGTTCAGCATCAAAAAATGGATGGTAACAGGCCATCATAAAACAATGAAAACTGCAGGGGGTGTGGCACTCTGCCTCCACAAAGTCCCAGAGCTTATACAGAATGCCGTGGGGAACAGAGTACCCCGACGCGTCTAGTGGCCATTAGCTTTGGATGCAGGCCCCGGCAACCAAACTTCCGATCTCGTGCTCTATTGTGAAAAAAATCTCAACAAATACTTACACCGGTGCAGTGTCGTCAAGGCATTCCATGGCTACCGCAAGGAGAGCAGTCTTTGATGATGTTCAAGGTATCCGATAGAGTATCGAGTGTCAATCCAGACAAAGAGTGAGAATCCCCTATGCCATGCTTGTATCCCCATAAGCGCAAGACCATTGATGCTGTGGGTGCCACCATGAGGGGCAGCAAATGACCCAGCGTAGAAACCACTTCTTGGAACCCTAGACCATCGCTTTTACTACCATCACTCTCATCTTGCACCTTCTTAGATACCAATGGAGAACCTAAGAGTTTTAGAAGTGGTTGGGGACAAGTTGGAAACACTGTGGTAGGGGTATCTTGATTATGTTTTTCTTTTTTCTTTCTATCTTCATTTCATTTTGTACGCAAAAATTTATCATGTACATCTTTATGATAGCTAAAATTCCAAATATTGCAAGCTTCTATTCAGTTGTGAGAGCTACATATTTCAACTTCTTCCTCATTTTCAAAGTTTCCCAAGTCCATAGGACAATTGAAGTACCTTGAAAATATTAGCATATCAGCAGATCGAGACATGCTCAAAAGCTTGTCGAAAAAAATATGTGAACTACCCTCATTGAAATAATTAGAATTAGAAGACTACTACGAAATGATATCACTTCCTGATTCTTTTGGAAGGCTACCACACCTCCAACACATTAAATTACATGGTGCTATCAAATTGGCAATGCATCCATAATCTTTGGGGAATTTAACTCAACTTAAAAGTTTAGAATTGAAAGGATGTGGCAATTTTACCTTCTCCACCACCACACTTGGCAATATTACGACCTAGGAATATTGTTTAGCATAGTGGTTAAGGTCATTAATTATTGTTTTACATGGAATATTGTTTGGCATAGTGGTAAAGGTCATTGATTATTACCCCATAAGTTATGGTTTCAACCCAATAGACCTTCCACTCCTGCCCTTCGGATAACATTCAACTTCAAATATAGATTGTAGCCACCTCATTTCCAACGATGATGATTGGTGTATAAGTAAAATCTATTTTGTCTATTGGAAGAAATTGTGGATTCAATCGTGCCGATGCCATTTACATACATATGAAGTTTTAATGCACTTTATATATAACTATGTTTCAATCCATGTTAACTGTTTTGGTCAGTGCAATAGTAGTTTGTTCAATTTGTTCCATCGAGGTTGGTGGTTCGAACAACCTGCCAATCGTTTCAAAACCATTACTCGAATCTCCTTCGACAATTGGAGGTTTCCAAGTGGACATGACTTTTTATTGGCCTGCATTATGCACATTTAACTTGCCAAATCATCTTATCACATCATTTAACTTGCCAAATCATCCTATCGCATCATTAGTGAGTTAGCTTGCCACATCACTGCCGTGTTAGCTTATCAGATCACTAGTTGTATAGTGAAAATACCATGTGTCACATGTTGATTGGTCCACCTATCATGCTACTTATTAGAATTTGTATTGCCACACCAATATCTATACTATACATACTTCCATGTTTCACACTCTGCGAACTTTTTGCTTGTTTCATTAAAACTTCAAAACACCATAACTTCTTCATTCGACATCTCTTTGACGCCATTCAAGTGGCATTGGAAATATCTAGACTAGATCTAAGACAAGGAGCCCTTTTCATCAACATTTGAGGACATCAATTTTTTTTTTTAATCGTGAGGATAAACCTGAATTGAGAGACCTAATACAATCGTTAGGATGAGATGAATTATGTGACTAAGTGATTAAGAGACTTGCCAATGTGTTGGAATAATAATAATAATAACAATAATATTATATACCAAAGCTATAAGCATGACATGAATTTAAATAAACAAGAACACAACATTGCAAATGTAGCAAATATCTACAAATAAATATGTTCGATGATATAAATGAGATGGAATATTTGAAACATTAAATGAGAAATCCCACTTGATTTCCCCATGTTTGTTCAAGGTCTATTGTTTTGTCTTCAAAAATATCATTGAAGGACTCATCTATAATTGATTTTACTAATGAGCTCTCATTTCCATTACAATTTACATGGATGAATTTTGAGTAGTTGTTTTGTATTTTACAAAGATAAGAGCGAATGAAAAAATAACAAAGGAAATGGAACTATGATATGTATAGGATTAAAAAAAGTGAAGTATATCAACTAATGTGATGCGAATTTTTGTATTGACAAGACTCAATAATACTCACAACTCATAAATTCATGGAAATATTGACAAAAACAATATTTCTAAATTTATTTTGGAAAATTTTCATTAAATGACGCATAAAATAATATATACACCAATTAAATAGTATTTTATTTATCAATATATAAAATATATAATAATTTTAATGTCATAAAAAAGAACACTGTAGAAAGATACACTGGTTATGAATTATATAAAAACATTAAAAAAAGAGAGTTTAAGTTTTAAATATCAAATACAAAGTATTATGAATCAATATTTATGTAGCATTTAAACACCGCTTGAAAGGAGTTATATATATATATATATATATATATATATATATATATTCAATCTATTTTGTAAATATAAAATAATTTCAAAAAAATTCCATTTTTAAATGTTTTTATTCACTTTAAAATACGTTTAAAACCCCTTGGGAAAAAAAATGAAATTTCTATTTTGATTATGAATATAACTGCTAAATTTCTGTAAGGAAATATAACTCATCACTAATCAAATAATGTTACAAATAGATACAGGAAGTGTTTTCTCAAGATAGTGAAAATATCTTGGACACACAATCACTTGGTTGAGAAAATCTCTCAACCACACACCAATCTAGGAAACATAATAGGAATACACTCCTCTAGATAGAAAGAATCACAACTGAGACAAGTAAGAATTACTTTTTCCAACACACCCCCTTAATGACTACTTGTCTCGACATTAATTTTAAAAGTATAGTTGTGGTCAAACATAACAAAAGGATATGTCTACGTCCATATAAAGGAGAAACCATCTACTGGAATGCATGGGTACCAACCATTACAACTGCTAGTCACATAGGATGTCCATCGCATACATGGTTTTGTCAACCATTATAACTGCATACATGCACCTATACCTGTAAATCCCCCTCCAACATCATCATCGTGGGTTTTATCGGACTACCCATAACCATGCTTTGGGTTTTATCGGATTACCCTGAACCATGCCAACAAGAGCTCTCAGCCACCAACGCTCAACACTACCACCAAGGCACTCAATTCACCCAAGAAGGCTCAACACATCCACGAAGGCTAAACTCTGCCACCAAGGCACTCAATTCAACCACGAAGGCTCAACACAACCACACAATATCAATTCAGCCACCAAGGCACAACTAAGCCACCAAGGGCCTTAAATCTGCCACTAAGGCACTCCAACCACTAAGGCTCACTCGAGACTCGACTCAAGAAGGCCCAGGGTTTTCTCGACTCACCCTCAACCATGCCAAGGGTTTTTTCGGTTGACCCTAAACCATGCCTACATGAATCCATGTCCACTTCACTCTTACACATGGTTTCTGGCTTACCACAAACCAACACTGCAAATACAAAGTGGTTTTAATATTACCATGAGCTTTATGGGGATACACATGCCTTTACAAGGCTTACAACACAACTCCAACTCTTGGAGTTACCAGGTACATACTCTACAAAGACCACTCCAAAACAATCCTCGACTTGCTTACTAATAAATGTATGTGACCATCATCAAGAGTATATTCCACAAACTCACAAAAAACTCAAATGTTATTGTCCATCATCGCCTAATTTTCAGTGTCGCTTTTGCACAAAATTAATATTTTCCACACTTCAATCTTATTACCCACCGCTGAGTATCTTTGCATTATCTTTCTAATTTAATTGATTTCTTGGATTCACCTGCACGATTTGTTAGAGTATCTAATTCTCACAAAACCACTACATTGAGTTAGCCAGGCTCAATGCTTCTAATTCCAAAAACAAAATACCAATATTTATTTTCTTTGGACTTTCTAAACATATCATTATTTATATATTCAGTTTATTTTGTAAATATAAAATAATTTCAAAAATTTTGCAATTTTTAAATGTTTTCATTCACTTTAAAATATGTTTAAATCCCCTTGGGAAGGAAAATGAAATTTCCATTTCGATTACGAATAGAATTGCTAAATTTCCATAAGGAAATCTAACTCATTACTAATCAAATAATGTTACAAATAAATACAGGAAGTGTTGTCTCAAGATAGTGAAACTATCTTGGACACACAATCACTTGGTTGAGAAAATCTCTCAACCACACACCAATCTAGGAAACATAATAGGAATACACTCCTCTAGATAGAAAGAATCACAACTGAGACAAGTAAGAATTACTTTTTCCAACACACCCCCTTAATGAATACTTGTCTCGACATTAATTTTAAAAGTATAGTTGTGGTCAAACATAACAAAAGGATATGTCGACGTCCATGTAAAGGAGAAACCATCTACTGGAATGCATGGGTGCCAACCATTACAACTGCTAGTCACATAGGATGTCCATCGCATACATGGTTCTGTCAACCATTATAAATGCATACATGCACCTATACCTGTAGATCCCCCTCCAACATCATCATCGTGGGTTTTATCGGACTACCCATAACCATGCTTTGGGTTTTATCAGATTACCCTCAACCATGCCAACAAGAGCTCTTAGCCACCAACGCTCAACGCTACCACCAAGGCACTCAATTCACCCAAGAAGGCTCAACAAATCCACGAAAGCTAAACTCTACCACCAAGGCACTCAATTCAACCACGAAGGCTCAACACAACCACAAAATCTCAATTTAGCCACCAAGGCACAACTCAGCCACCAAGGGCCTTAAATCTGCCACTAAGGCACTCCAACCACTAAGGCTCACTCGAGACCCGACTCAAGAAGGCCCAAGGTTTTCTCGACTCACCCTCAACCATGCCAAGGGTTTTTTCGGTTGACCCTAAACCATGCCTACATGAATCCATGTCCACTTCACTCTTACACATGGTTTCTAGCTTACCACAAACCAACACTACAAATACAAAGTGATTTTAATATTACCATGAACTTTATGGGGATACACATGCCTTTACAAGGCTTACAACACAACTCCAACTCTTGGAGTTACCAGGTACATACTCTACAAAGACCACTACAAAACCATCCTCGACTTGCTTACTAATAAATGTATGTGACCATCATCAAGAGTATAGTCCACAAACTCACAAAAAACTCAAATGTTATTGTCCATCATCGCCTAATTTTTAGTGTCGCTTTTGCACAAATTAATATTTGCCACACTTCAATATTACTACCCACCACTGAGTATCTTTGCATCATCTTTCTAATTTAATTGATTTCTTGGATTCACCTGCACAATTTGTTAGAGTATCTAATTCTCACAAAACCACTACATTGAGTTAGCCAGGCTCAAAGCTTCTAATTCCAAAAACAAAATACCATTATTTATTTTATTTGGACTTTATAAACATGCAATCATAACCAAAATTTCATTTCTACATTGATTTTATCAAGCTCAATGTATTTATCTTACCAAACTCCAAGTAAATTCAAAAAGTTGAGCTTGTTTTTCGACCATTGTTGGAACGTTGGAAGGCATGCCTGCATTATTAGCTGCAACCTATTTCTCCTCTTCAAAATATTCTGGAATGGATGTTTCATAACCCAGGCAATATTGTTAGCCTCAACCATGTCGTTGAATTAAGCATGCATGATTTTTTATGCCGCAGATCTTTTCAAGAACTTGATGAACCTCCTTTGTGGCCTCCTGCCGAAAACACTTCCTTGCAAGAAAAATTTCCTTGCATCCCATAAAAAATGTTTTAGAAGAGAGAGGAACAAAATTTCAACTGCCAAATATAATTTATTCCAATCTTTGGAGGCCACTACTCAGCCACCCATGTTCTCCCTGCTTTTGGATTATGTCAAACGAATGTAAACTTTCCTTACGAAAAATGTTCATCAAATACGAGGTATTTCCTTCTCGATTCTGGGGATGGGAGGTTCAATTAGGAAATACATTTTAGTAGTTTAAGAAATCTCATTTGGTGAGGAAAATTCCTTTCACAGGGATTCGAATACCCAACCAAAGAGAAAAAGGTCTTTGATTCTCCAATTCCTTTGAATTCTCCTCCTGGATCATCGTGCTCTTACCACTTTCGTTAGATCCCCAAGCTGGAACCAACAGAGAAACACTGCTATGTTGGCCGATTACAATGTCACAATCCACCGGAAAAATTTGTAGCATGTCCACCGATCTCAATGTCTCTACATTTAACAGAGTCCTCTACTGCTTCTAAGGACTTTAGCAACACATATGGCCTGGATTCGCCATGTTTGGAGGCCAAAATATCTACCAGAAGTGTGAGGATCGCCCTGACCAAGCCCATGAATCCAGCAAAGGGGATCTGTCACCATGGACGAGTCGATAGGCCGTCACCTTCCAGAGTGTGGAAGGCTTATGGCATCACTTGGATGAATCTGATGGACATAATTACTCTGATAGCGAAAAATTTCACCATTACCAGAAGAGTGTCGTAAAATTAGAGGCATCAAAAATATGTGGCCAACATAGCCATCAAGCATACTCCTCTGTCGCTTGTCACCGGAATCGCCGTACACAACCTCCAAACCAAATGAATCATGCAGCCTCACCAAATCTCCATAGCCAGCAAATCTTCGGCTCCACCCATGCCGTGTAATCATGCCACTCACAAACTCTCTGCAATCACCACTAGAATCCCAGAGACCAAACATGTCATTTCAACTATCCAAATTAACAGGGATGACATGGCTTCAACATTCCCTACGCAAATAGATTTAAGCAAATGCAACTGAGAGATGAATGATGGATAAACATACAAACCAAAAACTTCATTTTATTTAAAAAATACATATACTCTATTTCCTCTTAATTTCCTCAGCCCAAGAGCGGCTGAGGTCCAGACCCATACGGGCTCTGATACCATGTTAAATTTCCATAAGGAAATCTAACTCATCATTAATCAAATAATGTTACAAATAAATACATGAAGTGTTGTCTCAAGATAGGGAAACTATCTTGGACACACAATCACTTGGTTTAGAAAATCTCTCAAACACCCACCAATCTAGGAAACATAATAGGAACACACTCCTCTAGATAGAAACAATCACAACTGAAACAAGTAAGAATTACTTTTTCCAACAAGAACGAACCTAAAATATCCAGCTCGACTCTTATCTCTTCATTTTCCATAAAGTAAGAGTAGTAGACGAAATTTGTGCATGTGGTGCCTCTTCACGGGTTGGTAAGCGAGTCTCGGACCACTGGGTGGAATGAGGGAGGACTTTGGAGTAGCAAAGGTAATATCATTGTATGTTGTTTCAGCGTAGGACTAAAGATAGGTTTGGAATTTTAAATTTATTTTTTCTGTCCAAAGTCAGGTTTGGATTTTCAAATTTTTTTTTTTTGTCAAATGGAAATTTGATGACCATTATTTCTTTTTCATATTTTTAATTTGAATATTTTATGAATATTAGTGAGTGTCAAATTTGTTTCTTGTTCAATGCAAAATTTATATAACAATTGAGAGATAGACATAAAGTTGTCCCCCTTAGAAAGAAGAAGAAAGGAAAACACCTCAATAATCTAGCTCTATAGCTCCAAAAATATACTAAGATTAAAGTGATTCTTGTAAACCACAACTCCCTAGAAGTTACACTCCAAAAAAAAAAAATGTATATTGGAGAAGGAACTGTTAGTGTCTTAATGTTCAGTGATCAAATACACTCTTTCAGGTTTACTTGGCATTGGTCCTAGGTCAAAATTTCATGTTTTCGAACCAATTCTAAAATAAAATTTTGTTCACTGAATGTTGTCTAGGTCTAAAATGCTACTCCCTTCACTCCATTTATGGTCATCATCATTTCAAGGTCATGTCATCCATCGATCACCTAGGGTCATAGATCATTCAACATACCTCCATCTAGGTTATGGTCCAGGTCTCATTTGTTTTGCCACCACAATGTCTAATCATTTCATGAAAGAAAGAAAAAAAAAAGTCATTTTCACTATACAAAGAATCCTAATTGGGAGCTAGCAAATATAGGAAAATAAAGTAAAGGCAATTTTTCTTTTCTCAAAGAAGTATGCTACACAGTCAAAAGAGCTCCTCTCTCATGCTCACAACTCTCCACAACCATCCAAAGATTGGCAGTTTGCTACGTTTTTGCCTTTCAAGCTCCAAGAAACCATCATAAGGTTCAATTCATCATTGCTAAAGTTTTAGAGGCTTCCAATTCAGTAAGTGATCATCCCTCACCTTTCATTCAACTCAATTTCTTCAGGAAAGGGTGGATTCCCTCTTCTAGGGTTTTCAACTACATTTTTGGTTTCATTGATGTTTAGCTTGCTTCAGCAAGAAAACCCCAAGTTTCATCATCTATTAACCTTCACACATGATTCATACACCTTAACAGTCATTCCATATCATGCATATCTATGATTTCTCCCATTTTCACTCAAATCCTAATCCTCACTACACTTTTGCAGAGATACTAGGTCAACTATGTTTTTAGGAACTATTTCCCTCTTTCCCTTATCCATTTCCAAAAATTCCACCTATAATGTGTTCCTAACACACAACCATATCTCCCCTAATTTTTTCATATTTTTCCCTAACAACTATCCCCTCCAATTCCCTCCCTAAACTTGCTGCCCCATTTTCCCTTGTTTTCCTAGTTTTCACCCTTCCTTTGCTTCATATCAAGCCAGGGTTTCTTTTTGCTGAAAAACATCATGGAAGGTGAGAAGAGAAAGTATAATAAGGGATATCATCATTCTAGGTTTGATCCAACTCTGACCCATGTGATAATTTTCAAAGTTTTGTGATCAAGTTAGGGTTTACATTACACACAAGGACATACTTATTTCAAATTTAATTTATGAAGTAATGAAGATGAATTTGACAAAAGTGAAAGAGGTTTTTGTCAATAATAGACCAAAGAAGAAAAATCTCCTTCAGTTTATGAACTGGTGTTATGATTTGAGATAAATTCCCAAAATACAGCTGCTCTAGGTCATTTTCTGCACTTTTGGACAAGTTGTCTTCAAGTTAATTTTTCAGGCGTTTGGAACAGGGGTTTGCAGTGCTTGATGACTATATTGTGTAGTAGACATCCTAAGATTTACAACATGCCACTTGAAGCCCAAAATTACTCAGATAAGGCCTCCAAAATCCCTCTCAAAGTGGTGTGATGCTTTTGCTGAGAGTGTGCTACGCTTCTACAAATTTTAGTGACCAACTTCAAACTTGGACTCTGAACAAATGGGAGAGTATTTTTGAAAAGAGGAGGATGTTTTTGTTCGTAACATACCAAAGAACAAAAAATATCTTATTTTTTCCAAAAAAAATATGGTTAGAGAAATATTGATCCATCTTTGAGCCATATTTATGCAGAAAAAAAGTTTTGAAAGTTTTGGATTTTTGGCAATTTTTCGCAATTTCGGTTGTACAGAAGCGTCGCACAGTAGCAAGATGCTTTTACTCAGAGCCTATAAATGAGGAAATTTTTACAAGGATGGATAGATCTTGCCTTATACTTTACATATATGGTCTCAGGTTGGCATGAAACCCTTTAGTTTTGCAGAAAATCTAAAAAAAAAACCCTTTTTCATGATTTTGCCACTCGTTTTTCCTATGCATGGTTATTCTGGAGTAAAGTTGGGAGAATGAGTTTTTGAAGGCCTTCCAGGGGTATTTTCTCAATTTCAAGGTTGGGATGGAAAGAGGACACATAGGGATACCGAGCCCAACCTTCATATTTGCAGATGGATGCTTAAGGTTCAGCCAAATTCACCTTCAAAGCAGTGCGACACTTTTGCTGGGAGGTGTGATGCTTCTGCTAATTGGTGTGATGCTTCTATCTTGTATTCCTTTTGGACATTTTTCAAGCCAGAATACTCCAAATTTCGAGGTTGAAGTTGTCCTATGAGTTGTATTTTGGATAAGAAATTTTTTTTCTCACTGTGGAAGAATCATGTAATTAATCAAGGAGACATACACTCCTAGTTATTAGCTAAATTTGAGGGGACTATTTATAACATCCCTAGATTCTAGGTAATGACTTATAGAGTGCATTTATGATGTATTTTGGATCAGGTTTTGACACAATGAGGTTTTATGACTTCTATTTTCTATATGTAGTCCAACTCAAGTCATTTTAGAGGTTGGATAGTTGTTATTTGCAGTGTGGAGCTATTATACAAACTTTTTCCAATGAAATCAAAGACATGTTGCAAACATAATCTTGGGACTCCAGTGGTATGCATACGAGCATTTTTTTTTTCTTTGTAACCTCATCAAATTGAATTTTATGTTTTCTTTCCATTACATGTATACTTCTATATGTTGATCTTATGATTCTATGAACAAAAATCTTGCTTTTCATACTCTATTTTATAAGGTTTTCATGAATGTGTTTCTACTCTTCTGATGAAAGAATTCATTTAACATGCTCCTTCTAAATCTCTCTCTCTTTTCAAACCCTATACAAAATGACATTTAAAGTATTTTATTAAGTATACCTACCTGGATTCATCCTTGTATTTGCAATTGAACCTTTGAAATCAAACCTAAAACCTAGACCTCGTTTCTTGATTGTCATTCCTATCCAGCAAAAAACTCAAAACAAACAAAACCTTAATTTACTGAGCTTCATAAATAGCCTAAGATCATTACATATCCAGTCATCTCATTGGTTACAAAAGTGACATTGAGAGATCCCTATTTGGTTTTGGTAGGGATAGCTACCAGACCTAAATATTGGTTTGAGGTTACCTCCTTCAGTTCCATTCTTAGCCTTGGGAAATAGGGGGAGTGATAACATTTTTAGCATCGTTTCCAGGGAGCGAAGGTTAAATATTTCCTAGGAAACAACGACAGAGATTAGCTCTGATTGCTGATGGTGAACAATGGTCAAGCACAAGAAGGATTTGCATCTTTCACCTGGTGACTCCAGTGTCGAAGAATTGAAAGGTTAAGAGTTTTCATGGCGACTCCACTATTCAAAAACTGGTAGCTTGAAGAATTTTTTGGTGACTTCACTTTTTTGAAGATGGATTCAACTGCAAGAAGAAATGCTAGGTATGCTCCTATGGATCGATATCATATCCCTGGCTTTCCAAATCTTATGTCTCGTGTTGATTGGTTATCTTATCTTCCCATGTTCAAAGATGAAAATAAAGATGATGTTTCCTTGCACTTGATCAAGTTTCATATGCATGTACGTAGACTCAAAGTTAAGTTTCCCGAGGATTGATTAATGAAGATATTTATGGTTACTTTGGAAGAAGAAGCAAGAACATGGTATGAATGGTTGAGACCAGCTAGTATATGTTCTTTAAAGGATTTTCATTCAGTTTTATTTGAAAATTATAAAGATTATTATCCATCTTTGCTGCTGGTACATAATTTTTGTGATCATTTTGAGGGTTTCATTCAGTATCTTGAAAGTATCGATGAGGATCTATAATTTGTGGATGATGAGGATATGCTAGAGGAATTTTCTGAATTCTCTTCTCAGGTTAGTTGTCATGATGATCAAGAGGATTTAAAACATGTAGAAAACTTACAACCATAAAAAATTTCTCTTTTAGCTGAATATGAAATCAATCAAGAACTTGATGTAGATATCCATGTCCTTTCTCAGGAGATAAGTGAAAATTTTCAGCCATTTTCTCAATTTTCGTGTTATCAAGGTGCAAGTAATGAACTAATTCATGTAGATAGTATTCCATAGTTGCGCCAATAGGATCATGTGTCAAATATTGTTTTCCATCATAAAAAGCAAGATGACAGTCTTCAAAAATAATTATCTAATGAGACTACAACATAATTGTTTGATCCACAAAAGAACAGTCTCGATAATCATGATATGGCTATCATACTTAAAGGTTTTCATGAGGATGTGCTTACAAATAATGACAAACAACTTCTTGATACACAAGATGTTGTCCCAAAATGTCTCGTTGCAGATTTGAATGATCAAATATATTTGTTTGTGCATAATGATATGATTTCTCCTATTGAAACCTTTCATGAACATTCATAGTCTTGTTTTGGAAATGATGTGAAGGAAGATTTAGTTAACCAAGCTGCACTCATTCATTTTGATAATGATCATGAAGTTCTAGGTGAAAATTTTAAAGGCCTTTCGCACGATTTTAAAGACCCTATTGCCAGTTTTTTACATCTAGTAATGAAGGTCGATGTTGCAGCATTCATTAATGAAGGTGATCAATGTCAGCACATAGACAAAACAAATGTTTGGAAGAAGGTTTGTTTTCCTGTTTTAAATCATACAAGAAGGCTTATGTTGCATGTTCTTCATGATCCTTTGGTTAGTTTGTTGCATCCATCTGGGAAGATGAATCTTCTTGTATTTATGGATCATGAGCACATGTTTAGTGGACACTTTGAGTTTACTATATTTTATTCCTTTTTCCTGCTCGAGGAAAGTGTGAGCACGATTCAAGTAAGTAGCCATTTGCTGGATTGAATACACTGGAGGGATCATATCACATGATTGTATATATATCTTCAGTAGGTGGGTAGTTATCATCAGGATTTGAAGCCCAAGGAGAAGGCCCTAATATCCCAATGGTCTACTTCCATAAGTAAGTTTAGTCAGCAGTCAAGTTTTTGAGTCAAATTCAGTTTTTGTTTCAGCTATTCATTTGAGTGTCTAGTGTTTTATTTTTGATGTAATATTCCCAAATGGGGAAATCAGTAATACATGCACTTAAAAACACATTTTTCAGAATTTATGCTATAATAGTTAAGATCAGCCCATGGATCCATTATTTTATACATTATAGCAACTAAATACAAAAGGAGTTCTAAAACAAATCATGGTAGCTTAGTTAAACAAGCCTCCCAAGACATGATAGCCCAAAAATCATGCAAAAGGAGGGACTGCAACCATGTATAAAAGCTAGAATACCCTGACATCGTTATTTTATTGCCTCTGCAACAACAATATGTTGTACATAAGATCTAGAGCTACTATGTGCATAAAACATTAGATCTATATCAGATCCATGCACTATACAAGCTCCTCTAAAGCACCCCCTTGGGGTTTTCAGCAAAACACCAAGTACAAATTGTAGATCTGAGATTTAAGACTGTAGATCTACTGAAAATTACAGATCTGGAAAGTGTGGCTGATCTGCTATGATAATTGAAGTATCCTCCTCCAATAGATCTCCAAAGTGAAGGGTAGATCCCCAACACTTAGAAAATCAACTCTCCAAATAGTGTGTTGAACCACCCTGCAACTACACCTATAGAAATAACGCAGATTTGGAACTATACTGCGTTGTAGGGATCAAAATGTAGTTGGCCTAATGCCAAGATCTGGAAATGAGGCTCAATGCCTTCAATACTGTCCTCCCAATGAAGTAGAAACCCCCTCCACTGGAAATGAGCACTGAAATGGCCTAGATCTAGAGATCTAGTTTCCACTTGTTGCAGCTTGCTGAAAAAATCAAACCCTCAATAGGATTTACTCTGTAAGAGAAAGGTGAAGCTTGGCCTTAAGCCTAATAGTGGACAACGTGGTGCAAGACTCCTCCAAGAGCTCCTCAATGGAAGAGGTGGGATTCCCGATCAGGAACACCCAATGCTAAACAACATTCAATCTCAGCTAAAAAACCAGAGAAAGTTATATGTTTAAACAGACCATATATTCAGAAAATCATAATCATAAGCTAACCCCCTATGGCTTCCATCCTCTTCCTTATAAAAAATGTGAGCCTTCTCACCTTGGGTTTGCATTGTCCCGTCATCAATGCCACTCCTTCATAACAATGTTGTTTGATTTGGTCAATCTTGACTCGATCTTCATGCAATGTATTCTTCCATACTTAAGGTGGCTTTATTCTAACTATCTAAACTGATCCATATTCCCACTGGGTTATCTCTATTAATGATCCACTCCCTCCATCCTAGCTTTGTTGACTTGGCCAAACTTGACCTTGTCCACACGCATTAGCCCTTGTTCACATATGAAGGTACTTTATCCAACTATGAATATGATCCCTTTTTACATTAAGAGGGATTTTATGTCTACTAAAGAGATTTATGGGTCTCCCTACCCATTTATTCATCTAACTACATGTTAAAAGAAAAATTAATATTCCAATTAGCTGCATGCTAATTGAGGAATATTACATTTGACCCCATTGACAAATGGATGAGGCTACTTATTCTACGGTGTTATTGACACCTCCTAAAGCAGCTTCCATCCCCAAATGGAGAAAATGTTAGTGTCTTAATTTTTAGTGATCAAATACACTCTTTCAGGTTTACTTGGCATTGGTCCTAGGTCAAAATTTCATGCTTTCAAACCAATTCTCAAATAAAATTGAGTTCACTGAATGTTTTTTAGGTCTAAAATGTTACTCCCTTCACTCCATTCATGGTCATTATCATTTCAAGTTCATGTCATCCATCAATCACCTAGGGTCGTAGATCAATCAACATACCTCCATCTAGGTTATGGTCTAAGTCTCATTTGTTTGCCACCAAAATGTCCAATCATGTCATGAAAGAAAGAAAAGAAGAGTCATTTCACCATACAAAGCATCCTCAATGGGAGTTAGAAAATATAGGAAAATAAAGTAAAGGAAATTTGTCTTTTCTCAAATAATTATGCTACATGGTCAAAAGAGCTCCTCTCTCATGCTCACAACTCTCCACAACCATCCAAATATTGGAAGTTTGCTACGTTTTTACCTTTCAAGCTCCAAGAAACCATCAGAAGGGTCAGTTCATAATTTATCAAGTTTCATAGGCTTCCAAGTCAGTAAGTGATCATACCTCACCTTTCATTCAACTCAATTTCTTCAGCAAAGGATGGATTCCCTCTTCTAGGTTTTTCAACTACATTTTTGGTTTAATTGATGTTTAGCTTTCTTCAGAAAGAAAACCCTAGTTTCATCATCTATTAACCTTCACACATGACTCATATACCTTACCAAGTCATTACATATCACTCGTATCTCTCATTTCTCCCATTTTCACTCAAACCCTAATCCTCACTACGCTTTTGTAGATATACTAGCTCAACTCTGTTTTTAGGCCCTTTTGCCCTATTTAGCTTATCCATTTCCAAAAATTCCACCTATATTGTGTTCCTAACACACTATCCTATCTCCCCTATTTTTTTCATATTTTTCCCTAACTCTTATCCCCTCCATTTCCCTCCCTAAACTTTGTGCACCATTTTCCCCGGTTTTCCTATTTTTCACCCTTCCTTTGCTTCATATCAAGCTAGGGTTTATTTTTTCTGATAAACATCATGGAAGGTGAGAAGATAAAGTATAATAATGGAGGTCATAATTCCAGGTTTGATCCAACTCAGACCCATGGCATCGTTTTCAGAGTTTTCTGATCAAGATAGGGTTTACATTGCACACAATGACATTCTTACTTCAAATTTACTTTCTGAAGTAATGAAGATGAATTTGACAAAAGTGAAAGAGGTTTTTGTCAATAATAGACCAAAGAATAAAAACGTACTTCAATTTATGCACAAGTGTTATTATTTGAGAGAAATACTAGAAATACAGTTACTTCAGGTCATTTTTTACACTTTTGGACAGGTTATCTTCAAGTCCATTTTTCAGGGGTTTGGAGCAGGGGTTTGTAATGCTTGATGACTCCATTGTGTAGCTGACATCCTAAGCTTTCCAACCATACAAACTTCAGCTAAAAAATCCTCTTGGAAGGCCTCCAAACTCCCTCTCAAATTGGTGTGATTCTTCCATTGAGAGCGAGCTATGCTTCTGCAAATTTAAGTGACCAACTTCAAACTTGGATTTTGAACAAATGGGAAAGTATTTTTGAAAACGGGGGGAATTTTTTTATAAAATACAAAATAATAAAACCTCTATTAGTTTTTCAACACACATTATGGTTAGAGAGATATTGATTCATCTTTGAGCCCTATTTCTGCAGAAAATTTTTGGAAATTTTTGGATTTTTGCAATTTTGGCAATATTGGTTGTATAGAAGTGTCGCACAGCAGCGTGACACTTTTCCTTAGAGCCTCCAAATGAGGAATTTTACATGTATGGATAGCTCATGCCTTATACTTTACAGATATGGTCTAAAGTTGGCATGACACCCTTTATTTTTGGAGAAAACTCAAAAAACATCACTTTTTTCATGCTTCTGCAACTCATTTTGCTTGTGTGTGGCGCTTCTAGAGTAAGGTTGGGATAATGAGTTTTAGAAGGCCTTACAGGGGGTATTTTCTCAGTTTCAAGGTTGGGATGGAAATATGACACATCAAGATACTTATACCAACCTTCAGATCTACAGATGGATGCCTAAATGTTAGCCAAATTCACCTTCAAAGTGGCTCGACACTTTTTCTAGGAAGCGTGACGCTTCTGCTAATTGGCACAATGATTATGTCTTGGATTCATTTTGGAAAGTTTTCAAGCTATAATTCTCCAAATTTTGAGGTTTTAGCTATCCTATGAGGTGTATTTTGGATAAGAAAGTTTATTTTTTCCTCTCATTGTGAAGGAATCATGTAATTAATCAAGGAGACAAACACTCCTAGTTATTAGCTAAATTTGAGGGAATTGTTTCTAACTTCCATAGATTCTATTTTGGATCAGGTTTCGACCCAATGAGGTTTCATGACTTCTATTTTATATATGTAGTTCAAATCAAGTTATTTTATAGGTTGGATATTTGTTATTTGCAGTGTGGAGCTATTGTACAATTTTTTTTCAGTGAAATCAAAGACATGTTGCAGCTATAATCTTGGGACTCTTATGGTATGCTTATGAGCATTTTTTTTTCTCTGTAACCTCATCAAGTTGAATGTTATGTTTTATGTCCGTCACATGTATGCTTCTATATGTTGATATTATGAGTCTATGAACTTAAATATTTCTTTTCATGCTCTGTTTTATAAGATTTTCATGAATGTGTTTCTACCCTTCTGATGAATGAATTCATTTAACATGCTCATTCTGACTCTCTCTCTTTTTTCAAACCCTATACACAATGAAAATTAAAGTATGTTATTAAGCATACGATCATATTCATAAATGGTGTTTGATGAGCTGAATTTCGTAGATAAATAGGGAGACTTATAAAACCCTTTTGATAGGAATATTTAAAAAAATTCAAATTACCAACCCCAAAAAAAAGTATGACTATCCAATTAGCTTGTGGCCTAAGGGTAAAGTGGAGAATTTCCCAAACTTCCAGTGAATTCGTCGTCTGCAGGTTCCATTCCTCACTAGAAACAGTGTGGCAACAACATTTTGTAGCATCCATTAACCTGCATCCTGGATCTAGTGCTTTGAAGGCATTGACTTTTCCAAAGTGGATATTTTTGAAATGCAGTGGTAGTTGAAGTTATATACTCGGTTTTTAAATTGAACAAAGTAATATCACTTCTTTTCACTTCTGATGAGTGTCCATTTATACTACTATATTCATATCTATTGTCAACTTATGGACAATTTATAGAAGAAAATTTCCAAATTCATGACTTTCAATCTCATCCGTGTTGCCAAGATACTGATGGTTTAGTGCCTTTCTTTTGGGGCACTGAAGCTAATGATTACCTTGTCCTATATGGTGAACCAATTGAGGCACTGAAATTGATGATTATCTTGTCCTATATGATGAGCCAAATGTCCTAAAAGAAGGATGTGGAGGATCTTTTGCTTTGTTTCCCCAGGTAATATAGGACTATTGAATTAGAGCTTATCAACTTTTTTTTGCTATCTCGCACATCAAAGTGTAGCTGAATGGTGGCTATACAACTTATGATGTAATATTTTTTAGTTGTGTTTCCCTTCATAGGTTGTTACTTCTCTACATCTAAGTGGATTTTAGAGATTTGAACTTCCTTTGAATAAGCTGATGCCAATGCCTCATGTTGATAATTAGGGGCAAATGTGCAGGGCCAACTTCAAAGTAGATGTGTGTGCTAAGAAGCAGGCTAGCATGCCTAGGTGGGTAGTGAGGCCAATTGGAGTAACTAATTCTGATATGATCAATTTGGCATTAAGAGTAGGTGTTAGGAGTAGATCTTTGTCTCATTAGTAGTGATATATGAGGGGTTGGTAAGGATGAGTAGTTTGAAGCTAGATTGGGATTATCGTAATTCATTCTTAGGGCCAATGAATTGTTCATTTGAGTTTAAAATTAAATTGTGTTTTGTGTTTGGTTATTTCTTTTGGCATTTCTGATGTAAAGGTGCAGGAGAAAGTCTCCAAAAGTGAATTGAATTGGTTAAATATATTATAAATTGTAATTTTTTGAATTAGTTAAACATATTATAAATGTGTAATTTTTGTGTTTTCACATATTAATAAATTTTATTTAAAAATCAAGTAAGAAAAGAAAAATCAATAAATTTTCTATTAATAAAAGGGAAAAAGCATTACATAAATTAAAATTAACAATGTCCACATATACCCTTACCCATGCTATACATTAAAAAAAAGCCTTATGAAATCAATGCAAAATCTACTTACTGCATCATTGATCAGGAACAATTTTCAATTTAAATTTCAAAATTGAAACAACTGGATCCTTATAGAAATATCAAAGTATCCGCATATGCCCAGAATTCATCAGCAATACCAACCATAATCCTGACTCTGAAGACTCACAATGTCCCAAAAAAATACCAGTTTACATATTTTGGAGGGATGGATTTGATCATATTTCTGTGCCGAATGCTATGCTATGTTATTCTCATATTTTTGTGCCCTTAATTGCATTCAATTTTACTCATTAATATTTTTTCCAGTTTAAAGCTATTTATATTGAATGAAAATTAGATTAAATTATGAAAAATGCATTTAGATAAAGAATAAAACTCAAAGTGAAATTAATATATTAATATCTTATTGTTCTATATTGTGATTGCTATTATTAGATTGGTTTGGGCAAACACTATTCATTCGACCAAATAAGATGTATCGATTTTCCTTTTCTATCGGTCAAACCATTTTTTTTTTTAAACAGATGGCACTTTGAACAATTCCCACCCTGGTTTTCTTCCGATGCTTGGCAACTCGTATTTTTGTTACTAGACCAAAATCCCCAGACAAGGATCACCATATCGTTGTTGATGGGATCCCCTGGTTTTGTTAGGGCTTCAAATGCTCGTAAGCCAAGATCGATGTTGATATTGGGGTTCTCGATGTGGCACTCAAAATAGTGGAAATCCTGTGACTTGAGGCTTTGTTTGGTGCTCTTGTCTCTTAACGGACTTGAAATACACAACTAAAGAGGAGGAGCTCTGCTTTGGGTACACTTTGGGTACAGATTCTTTTTGAAAATATTTTTAGCGGTTGAGTTTTAGAAAATCTTGTAGCTTTGCAACTCGAACCTTCATTTCCTAGATTACAAAAACCGGGGCTACTAGCTTTACTTTGGACATCAATGGTTTTCTTCACAAACAGTTCCTATTCCAAGCTCAAGCAAATCTCAGGGCCTTGTGATTTCTAATCGTTGTATTCTCCTCCTTTAGCTTAACCAAATTAAATTACAAATTACAAAAAGCAAGACCATAAGCTTTGCTTTTTGATCTTACTCAAATTTTTTTGCTAAACCAACTTCAATTAATTATCATAAGATGAGGATATTTGCTATGGAAACAAGATTTTGATCAAGTTCTTCTAGTTGGTTTGGAAGATCTAATACACTAGATCTAAGATGATATTCCAAAATCTTCCATATTTACACTTTAAAAAGAATGATTAGTTTAATATACTTTTCAAATGCAACCTATAATGGCAATTTTTTGTCAAAATCCATGACAGCCGAGACTAGAGAGTCCCCTTCCTTCAAGTCTCCTCCCATCACATGTTGGTTGACCACAAAGTAAAAGCAGTGGATGAGATTTGACAAAGTGGTGGCTCTTCACGTCTGGGTGGGCCATTGAAAAGAAAACCATTGATGCATGTAGGGAAGTGTAGGGAAACTTAGAAACTGAGCATACAAGCTCTATATCATTAATCAAACAAATAGAGTTACATATATATACATGAGGTACAGTCTCAAGATAGAGAAGTAATTTCTACTTGTCTTTATTTGTGATTCTCTTTATGTATAGAGTCTGTTCCTATTCTATAGGTTAGTTCCTAGTTTGGTGTGAGGTTGAGATATTCTCTCAACCAAATTATTGTGCATCTAAGATAGCTTCTCTATCTTGAGAATGTACGTCATGTATATATATATGTGTGTGTGTGTGTGTGTGTGTAACTCTATTTGTTTGATCAATGATATAGAGCTTGTATGCTCAATTTCTAAGTTGGTATTGGAGCTCGTACCACCACCACTCCAAGCACACCGACACTCAAGCACATCGACACGCAGCTGGGAATGGCGATTTTGAGAAACGATGTCCAACCCTTGAGGCACTCTAGTGAAGATCCCATCATTATTTTCAATAGCTTGTGCTATAGATGAATTAGTTCTGCTCGAATCAGACATAGATGACAAGAATTTCTCTTTAGACATTGATTTCTCAAGAACAACATGCCCGGATGCCAAAGCATTGCTGGAAACACCAACCTCCTTCAAACCTTGAACTATGACCATTGGAGCATATATCCATGTCAATAGACCCTTTCTAATGAGCTTCAAATTCAAGTCCTTGTCAGTCTAAACTATGGGATCACGATACCAGTGGTGCATCTCCTCCTCTGTTGCAGTAGAAGAAATTATAAATGCAGAACGGTCAAATTATAGCATGAAGCATCTCTTGACATCCTCCTTTGTAGGCTTGAAACGGTCTCTCTTTGAATTCGAATCACTGAACTTTGAGTAAATGTAGTGCAATACTGCAGCTTCTTCCAATTTGGTCTCATTTGGTGATTTCATGTAATTATGCCAATGATATGCACCATTTGGGTGAAACTCGAGGCCGTGGAATACTCCAACACATAGCAACACGTCACATCTCGCGATCGATCCTAGTTGCTTGACTCCATACAGGTTGGCGGGGACCTTGAAGTAAAGCTGTCCACTATGCATTACAATTCCTCTTCTCAGTCGGCTCACTGGACTTCGTTCATCGATCCTTTGCCTAGCAACAAGAACTCGTGTAGTAGCTTTTTCATTACCGTACGTTAAAAAATACAGACCACAGTGTCCATAGTGCACCGACTCTCCAAAAGAGTGCAAGAAACTGCTAACACGGGTACATAGCTTGGAACAATTGAAAAAAAATGGTGTGCCCCTGCTCACACGGAAAATAAAGAATTTCTACAGCATTCAGATTGAACACACAGACTAAAAGATGAACAAACAAATAGTCACCAAATTCCTTTTTTTTCTTCAGCTTTCGATGATGCTGCATTAGCCAGTAATCCACCAGACAGTAGCTTTGCAATTGTTTTGAATGCAGCTCAGTAATCCATGAATACACAACAATCGACTCTCTTCTAGCAACCGATCCAAGCAGCAATCGATCCAGCAGATCAACACAAATCCTCTATTCATGCAACAGTTTCTTCCAGCACATAAGATCGCAACACATTTTCTTTGTCAATCAAACAAGTGATCGAAGGCTCGACCACAGTGACCAACACCGGCAATCAACCACATGGGTCAATGACTTCCGTCAGGACCCTTCGCCCGAGCGAAGCCTTGCAGATTAATATGTTTTAGTCTACAACAGAGAAAATTCATAAAGGAGGTGCGCATATAGATGGACAGACCAAAAAAACACTAAAAACAAAAAACACAATATACTCTCTTATTTTCCTATTTCTCTCAGCCTAGGAGGTGCCGAGGTCCAGACCCAAACGGGCTCCGATACCAACTTAGAAACTGAGCATACAAGTTTTATATCATTAATCAAACAAATAGAGTTACATATATATACATGAGATACAGTCTCAAGATAGAGAAGCTATCTTAGACGCACAATAATTTGGTTGAGAGAATATCTCAACCTCACACCAAACCTCACACCAAACTAGGAACTAACCTATAGAATAGGAACAGATTCTATACATAGAGAAAATCACAATGGAAGACAAGTAGGAATTACATATTCCAACAGGGAAGGACTCCATGCAATGTGGACCATAAAGTAAAAGCACTGGATGATATTTTAGGAAATGACCTCTTCATGTGTTGGTATGCCATTAAAAAAAAAAAAAAAACCATTGATGTGTGTAGGGAAGTATTCAACCAGGATTCCATGCAATATGGAAACAGGACTCTGTGGCAGGCTCGTCTTGGTCACGCGTCTTTGGAATCCAAAGCACCCACATTGCTCAATGCCTAGTAAACAACCCTAGTAAACGGTATATGTGTGTTCACAGTAATTCACACATAAAAGTTGTCTTTCCCTTGAAGTTTCATCTTGTTGTTATTGTGTTTATCAGTCCACACCTTTCCAGATTTCAGTAGCGATGGTGAGCCTAACCATATTCCCTCAGGGTTCTGCTACTTCCTCCTCCATGGTCTCATCTTCTGCCTCGACTTCTTACTCTCCTCCTTGGGATTCTTTTATTAATCACAGGGGCCCCGATGTTAAATATATCTTTGCCAGCTATCTATATCGATGCCTTGCTTCAAGGGGATTGAGAGTATTTTTGGACAAAGATGAGTTGAAGACGGGATAAAATATCTATTGTAAAATAAAACAGGCTATCCGTGGTGTGTCTATCCACATTGCAATTTTTTCACCAACATATGCTGAATCTAATTGGTGCTTGGATAAACTTGTCCTTATGGTAGAGTCTGTGGAGTTTGTAAAGTCGGGGAAAATAATTATTCCAATGTTCTACAAGGTTCAGCCTTTTGAAGTCTGTCATACGGTCAAAGATAGAGCATACGCTCATGCCCTGCCGAAGCTTGAATATAAAACTGAACTTGATCCTGGAAGTCGTGAAGAGAAGCCACGCTACAACTCTGACAATTTTCGGAAATGGAGAGGTGCACTTTCTTTTGCTGCTGATTTAAGCGGTTTCCTGATTTGGTAAGTGCATCTCCTACTGTCCTTTTCAATCTGTGTTAGTTTTATTTTGTTGTTGATATAAACGGTTTCTTGATTCTTGATTCTGTGAGTTGCATCTCCTACTATCCTTTACAATCTCATTCTGTGATTCTGTGAGTTGATTCTGTTAGTTTTCATTTGTTAGATTAATATACGTTGTAGGATGTGCTTAACGTAGGCGATTATCACTTGCTTTGTGTGCACTATTGAGGGGCGAGGACGATGAAGGTGAGCTACTAGATAATGTAGTGGAAAGCGTTCTAAAAAATGTTCCAAAGCCACTGTTGAATGTGGCAAAACACCCAACTGGATTGAACCAAAAATTAGAAGAATTTGAAACCACAGTACTACAGAAGCAGGAGACTGAGTGCATGGAGGCCAAGGTTGTGGACATTTTGGGTGTGGGTGGAGTTGGTAAAACCACTCTAGCCAAAGAATTCTTCAATCTTAGGAAATAATATTACAATAAATACTCTTTTCTATTTGATGTAAGAGAAACCACAAATAGAAAACGTGTAAATTATTTGCAGAGTAAGCTTTTAAAAGACTTAACAGGTATTAACCAATAAATTTAGAGTGGTGATGGAGTAGGATACTTCAAAAATATTTGTCATCATGTCACGCTCTTATAGTTGTAGATGATGTCTCTCAAATGGAAGCACTTTTGCCAATTAGGGATATCCTTAACCCTGATAGCTTGATTTTGGCTACCTCGAGGGACAAACATGCTCTCATCAGCTCAGGAGTGTTAGAGTACTCAATTTATAATATGAAGGAAATTGAGTCAATCACACTCCAAAGAGCTCTTTTGTTGCTATGCCTTGAATCAGCGATTTCTGTCACAAGAATTTGCAGATCTGACATATCGATTTGTGGAAGCTTGCAATGGGTTGCCATTGTCGCTGAAAGTATTCGGGGCACTTGTTTGTGGGAAAAGTGAATCTTACTGGGAAGCGACACTAGATGAACTTGAAAAGATACTGCCTAACACTGAGATATAGAAAAGCCTAAAAATAAATTACAAGTCACTCAGTTTAGATGATCGGAAAATATTTTTAGACATTGCTTCATTTTTCATAGGAGAAAAAAGAGATGTTGCTATAAGAATATGGGGTTTGCGGGGGTTCTAAAATATACAGGACAAGTGTTTATTGGAAGTGGACGCAGAAAATAGTATAAGAATGCATGACCACATTCGTGACCTGGGAAGAAATATCGGGTAGGGATTAGGAACCCGTTGTCTTTGGCAGCAATCTGCCAAAGAGATTGATGATTTGCTGGAGGAATCCTCACATGTAAGTGCTTCAATTATTGAAACCTTTGTATTCAACTTCAATTTGAATATTTAAAGTTCACAAGGAATATATTTGTTTATTGGAAAGAGAGATCTAATCTGTGATATGTATACTTTTCATATGCAAGCAGATAATGATAGAAGTTCGTAGGATTACGATGCTTGGTTGTAATTATTCCAAACAGTGGTCGCCACTTGTTGAAATTTCTGAGAATTCCAGAACATATAATAGAGAGAATAAAAATCTCCTCTTAACACAGAGAAAAATAAAATTTTCTTTCTGGAGAGATAGAGTTTCAACCTTAAAAAAACTATTTCATTAGCCCAAAAAAAACTATTACAGACTTCCTCACACAGAGGGATTACAAATGATGGACTGCTTCTAAACACAGTGCCAAAAAAAATTTACTGTCTCACAAAATACACACTCTGTCTCTGTAAAACAACACTGTTGTGTTAAAACAACAATACACTGTCTCACTGTTTAACACACTGCTGTGTATTTCTTTTTCACTTTTCACACTCTATTGTGCTTACAAAATAAAATCATTCACTGTCTATTACAAAGCCTTCG